>CAJDSM010074833.1:533-14910 GCA_903981925.1 Ostrea lurida
CGGTAAATACATAAATAAGATTTTCGGTCGTCGCAACAGCAATAATAAAAAAATATTACCTGGTATCGCACACACTCACTTAGGTAGTTGATTCAAGTCAGGAACGAATGTTACTGGGTCGGGTCGGGAAACCGCAAAAACAAATTTCAATTTAGGCCTATTAGGACAAATTTGTGAAGATATACGTCTAAGTTAAATAAAAAAAAAAAACGTTTAATTTTTTTTTGGAAATCTTGGTATAGGAAGTGGATCCGAGAAGTAGTAAAATGCAGTAATGCCTGTAATACAGGTAGAATTTTTTTCCCATGTAATTTATCATTGCTGACGGTATATGATAAGCCGGGAACTCTGTGTATGAAGCGACGATATACACAAGGCATGATTTTGAGGCTAGGTAATTCAGGTAATTGGAATGACTAGATAAAAAGCTGCCTCGCGCTATGGTTCAGGTGGTCGCGTGAGAACGTACAGGTATTTTTTGTCTGGGTCTTTAAGCTATATTAGGACAGGGAAATGTGTATTTGTCAAAGTGTCATGTAAAGTTTTCGATAACCTGGTCACAAATGCAAAAAAAAACAAACAAAACCACAACAAAAAACAAAAAAAAAGAAAAAAAATACCAAACCACAGCTGAATTGATTCGGCGGTCTGCAGAAGAGTGAAAGACGCATTAACGACGGCAGAAGTCCTGAATCAAGAAGCACTTTACGGGGGGAAGTCGTGAAATCAAACAGCTACATCGAAGTTGCATCAAAGACGGATTTAGTGACTGAGAGTTGACCAATAATTTGAACGGCAATAAATAATATCGGAAAGGTTTACATGTGGTGACAACAATAATGTACACACGCGTATCATAACGTAGTGCTAGCGGCCGTTTTTATTTTTTATGTAATTTAAAACTTTTAGTGGCCTATTAATTTCTTATGGCTCTATTTATGTCACTTATTCATTATCAGATGATCTTATTAATATGAATATCAATATTTGAAGGGATTGAATGATACTGGAGGCATTTCGGGTTAGAACGGTCCCCGCATCGCAGCCCTTAGACGTATGATCAGTAAGAGGCAAAAATTGGCAGTCTTTGGATGAGGACCGGAAAACGACGGTCCCGGTGTCACAGCAGTTGTGGCACGAAAAAGATTCCCTCCCTGCTCAAAGGCCCTGAGTGCCGATCATAGGTCTAGATTTTGAAGCCCTTCACCGGCAATGGTGACGTCTCCATCTCAGAGTGGGAGGTAAAACAGTAAATAAATAAATTCTGTGCATTTCCTGTAACTCTTATCATTACTTTATTCGAAAATTATTAATGTTGACATTGCATATGCTCTTAATTAGGAGCGAAATTTTCAAGCCAAGTTGCGGCTGAGCCGAAAAATCCTCCATTTTTGTTTTGTTTCTATTTTGCATTGGTTACTTCAATAATCAGGTAACGACATATAGGGCTTGTTAAATTCAACTCCTCTTGATTCAGTTCTTTCTTGCCATCTATGACCATAATATATGAAACAATTATTGCATGTGTGTGGATATTCAAAGTGGCTATATCTACAAGACAGAGTTTTGGTTATATAATAACCTACTGGTCAAGGATTATTTAAACATGTCCTGGTGAGAAATGAAATTCTAAAATGTTCTAATAAAAAAAACTGTGCGATCTTGAACTCGAATAACTACGAAGTTTCTAACGCCACTTGTGTTGACGTCATAATTGCTTCAGGCAAAGTGTATCAGATTATCAAAAATGCTATTTAATACATTAGGGATAAAGTGATCTCGAGTCGACGACAGATATAGAGTCGGGACAACTTGTGATGCTAGTTTTAACGAAATCATGCAATTAAATTCACATAATGCTTTATATGAGTAAAATCTTTCTTTAACTTGTTGATGGCCTTCTGGCTCTTAGAAGTACCCTACACCGGGAAATCTCAAAGATACGCCAGGTATATATTCTTGAGAGTCACTTTATGAACGCCTAGTATCCCAGAACGACCTAAAGAAATGATTTGAATGCCGTTAGATACATATAATCACTACTGAAAGCAACATCTGCAAATGCAGATACATATATATATACTTATTTGAAAATATTTAGTTTCCAGTTTTGAAATATTCAAGTTCAACACAATGGATCATTTGATCTTTGAGTCCGGACAGTAAAATTCGCTTTTTGATACAAAAGTCGGACAGCTGTCAACTTTATATCAATATTAAAAACACGTCGAAAATTGTATGGAAACGTATACATTTAGTGAGATTTTATAGCTCCTGCAGGCTGTTAAAGAGGGGGGGGGGTAGGGTGGTGGAGCTTAGGGGAGCGGGGGGGGGGGGTTCACCCTCTACATTTTGGAAAAGGATCAATATCCGTTATTTTCACTTGCAAATATAGATATTGAGCGACCCTCCCCTCTTTTTGTTTTACAGATACAAGATACGAATTGAATTCATAGGCCTGTTAACCCACTCAACACTCCTCCCATGCTATTCTTGGGTCTATGGATTTTGAAATAGGTGCAACAGCATTTTAATTTTGATTGTTTCCCCTTTCCTTTATATTTTTGCCATGTCAGAAATGTAACCAGTTTCTTTGCTACCCATTTTTACTTGGTAAAAGATGCAACGTGCCTGTATATACTGCTGGCCCCCCCCCCCCCCCTTTCTGAAAAAATAATTAAATACATATGACACGTACGCCATTGATGGGGGTAAATTAAGAGAATTACTTCAAATATAGTTTTATTTTTCAGGACGAGGAATGAAACTGTAAGAACGATTTTCTCATTGCATTAGCTGAGGAGGATGATGAGTAGCCATGAGAGCGATACTTTAGGCGTGAAAGAATATAGTGGCGTTCTTCACACATTATTTAAAGATAATCTATGGAAGGTCCTTGCTACGTAAAAGCCAAGCACTCCTATGTCAAAATACTCTCAGCAGAAGGGGCCTATGCAGAGCATATCCATAGGGTTTATGTTCTGTAGCAAATTGAACATATCAAGCATTACTAAAAGATTTGAAAGCAAGAATCTTATTAATAGAACATTTGATACACGATTGACAACATCTAGATCAATAGATCAAGGCCGTAACCGGGGGGGGGGGGGTCACTGGGTGAGTGCACCCCCCATTTCAAATGAAATGCCAAATATCTCAGCTTCCGGGGCTTCGCCCCTGGCCCCTACTAAGGCCGTTTTGGACCCACTGTGGGCCTCCACATGACTACGTCTCTCAGCTTCCGAGGGCGAAGCCCTGGCCCCCATAGGGCTAGCCTTGAGACTATCTGGGAGGTAAAAGGAGCCCAAAGACCCTTGCCTTGGCTTGTTGCACCCCCATTGGAAATTCTGGTTACGGCCCTGAGAAATCATATCATCATTGCTGTAAGAATTAATTTCATCTTATTAAAAAACTCTTCAATAAATTAGACATATAAAAGTACGATTCTCTTATTTCATTTCTTACAGAATACGTTCAACACAATGCCAAAATCATACACAGAGGCAGCAATGAGTGCTGCGGTTGCAGATGTCAAATTTAATACGTTTTTCTTTAAGGAAAGCTGCGGAGAAATACAAATTGCCTAAATCGTCACTTAATGACCGGGTGACTGGAAAGATCACAGAAGGCGCCAGTTGGGGTAGGCAACCGGTGTTCAATGCAAAGGAAGAATCTGAAATGGTTGATGTGGCTGTTAAGAGGGCCGACATGGGAATTGGGTATAGCAAGCCCAACTTATTGCATGTGCGAATGCGGGGGGTGGCTATCTACCACCCCATTTTGTATTCCCGGGCAAAACCAAACGGAATCTGGAAGGATATGATATTGAAGTCGCGACAGCCGATTCATCGTCTATTAAAGGGGAACATTTTTCCGTTTCAGATTCCGGCTGGACAAAAGACGGGATAGCTAAGCTTTGGTTCACAGACACGTTCCTAAAAATATTGGACCATCGCGACCGCTACTCCTGATTTGCGACGGGCATGGTTCTCACAACAATGTTGAGTTTCTTGAGCTTGCGAAAGAAAACGACATCATTGTTGTGGAACTGCCAAGCCACACTAGTCAATGGACACAACCACTTGACCGAGCGGTATTTAGGTCGTTAAAATGTCACTGGAATTGTGCGGTTGATAACTTTATCCGGGAAACTGGGGTTTCAGTGGGCAACAAACAGTTCCTTCGGCTTTTCAATATTGCCTGGCAAAAGTCCTTTACGCCTTCAACCATTAAGAATGGGTTTGTGGCCACCGGTATATATCCCTTCAATTCTGATGTAATTCCGAACGAAGCTTACGCTCCAAATCTCAGCGTTGAATCGGACCAAGATGCATCGGGGGTCTTCAGTCCAGCTCTAGAGTCAAATGTTGCTGCAGTCGTTCAACCTATAATATAAATAATATACGGTACCAATTTTTATACTGTGCAAACTTCAATGGAATTTACTGCCTTTGCCGCTACTGAAGCAGATGCATGTATCACCGAGTTTCTTTCGGTTCAACACGATGAGGACCACTGCCTGTCCAGGACGATAAACCATTGCTTGATTTGCTTTGCAATTCCACACCTTGTAATAGTTCTAACAATGAGATCACGACCTGTTCTTATGGGGATGCTCTTGCTATCATCGAAAGCACACTAACCGATGAGCAAAAATTAATGTTTCAGGCTGCTCTCACTTCAGGTAGAAAAACCAAACTTGATTGATTGATTATTTATTGTTTTACGTCCCACCGAGAATATTTCACTCATATGGAGACGTCACCAATGCCGGTGAAGGGCTGCAAAATTTAGGCCTATGCTCGGCTCTCAGGGCCTTTGAGCAGGGAGGGATCTTTTTCGTGCCACACCTGCTGTGACACGGGACCTCGGTTTTTCCGGTCTCATCCGAATGACCGCCCCATTTAGTCGCCTCTTACGACACGCAAGGGGATGCTGGGGACCTATTCTAACCCGGACCCCCACGGGTTAAAAAAAACCCAAACTTGAACGAAATCCTCTGTTCCAAAGCTGGAAACATTACACACAGTTACAATCTCAGACAACAGATGACCAGCAGCTTTGCTCTGTGTCAGTCAGTTTGCCTGCATGGCCCCAAGACCATAAACTTATAATAGACTTAAGTCTAAAATTCAAATCCAGCTAACTTGAGAATTAATTTTCATAATTGAACGAAATGTTTAATATCTGTTTGCATTTGATTTCTTTTTGAAATCCTGTAATGGTTTTAAACATCTGTGTTCTAAATCTTAAGATATAAGTAATCAAAAATTTGACTTAAGTCTATTCTCAGTTTATTGTCTTGGGGCCTGATAATCCATCGCCTGCACAGGCTGTTGCAAGTGAAGTTTTCCGAATCCCAAAACCCACAGCAATCAAATCAACATAGAAAAGAGGCAGTGCGTATTTTGTGCTTACGGCGGATGAAATTGTACGCCAAAAACGGCAGGCAGTAGAACTAAAAGCACAACGAGCAGCGGTTAGAGAGCAGAAACGCATCGAACGCGAAAGGAAAAGAGTCGAGAAACTTGAGAAGACAGGCTGTGTTCAAAACATTAAAAAATGCGTTACGAATCCATTGATTGATTATTTATTGTTTTACGTCCACCGGAATTTTCACTCTACGGAGACGTACCAATGCGGTGGAAGGGATGCAAATTTTAGGCCATGCTCGGCGGCTCTGGCGCTTTGAGAGGGAGGGGTCTTTTTTGTACACACATGCTGTGACACGGGAGTTGGTTTGTTCCGGTCTCATCCGCTTTTACGACCGCCAAGGGTGCCTGAGGAACCTATTCATACGGATACACGGGAGCGTTACGGAATACAGTGCAGACTATTGATATGGTATGATCTGATGGAATGAAACGGTACATGTCTTGCATTTTCATGGAATAATTGCACTATTTGAGGATTGATCCTCTTGTATGGAAGACCCCCCCCAATTCTGGATTGCTGCGCAATTTACATAAATGGTGGTTTGCCAGCTGAGTATCACAGATTCATTTGTATCGTAAATATACACAGCATCACTGAATACTGCAATTGTTAGCAGTACAAACACATAATATGACAGTTATGTGTCTGGTAACACATATATACTGTATATCATCCATCTATTTTTGACGTGTCCGACTCGATACAAATGTGTCGACTTACGACCGAATTTTATGTTGGGAGTTTATTGAATCCAATGGAATGAGGTTAATACCAAGGTGAACGAGCGCAAAACATTATTTTCGAATGCTTCAGGAACCACAAATAATAGGAGAAACAGTCGGATTAATCGGCAGACGGAGTAGAAGAGAGAGGGTGTCCGACTCACGATACTTTACCTATGCTATATTAATAAGAAGCAGTCGGTAAGTGATATTTTGTTACATGGTTTGTAGCCCCCCCCCCCTTATGGAAATTTCTGACGCAAGTAAGTAACCATATAAGTTCACTACAAACAGTAGCATATTGTTGGGGTGCAATTAATAATGCAAGCGCGATCTTTCACGTGTAATATATAAAGTCATCAAGATGCTGCTCCATTGATTTAAAAAATATATAAAAATAAGAAGAGGGAAAATGGCGGTTTAAGAATGCTATACATAGTGATCATCTGTCCTCATTGAAACAGCGAAATACAATACGATGTACGTTACATTGTCTGTGCGAAAGTCGTTGAATCTCTTATTTTACAAGATAGTGTTAGTGGTAATAATGACAGTAATGTACTTTCCTATCCCTAGTGTTTTAATATATTCCAGCATTCAGATCATGTTTTAGTTCTGGGCATAGAAAAATCTGGCAGAGACAGAACTCTGAATATTGAGAGGACATGAAAACACTGCATCCATAGTAACTGACCATGAAATGTAAATTGTATTGCAGCATATAGAAATAGGATAAGATAAAATTATCATCATCAACCATGATTAGGAAATGGGCATACTGTCATGTTTTACTATGGGGTTAATTTTTTTGTCTCCAATAAAAATTCGTTAAGGGCAAGTGGGTGTGGTGGGTAAATATAACTCATCAACAATTCATACTATTCCCTGGAGTTGACCCATAACAAGCATAGGATGTCTAAAGAATGACCGACCATACATGAATCCCCGCTTTATTTACAATGAGCTCTTACCTATCTCAGTGTTTTTAATATATTCGCAGCATCAGATAATGTTAGTTTGGCATAAAAACTCTGCATTCTCATCACCCCTTATTCATTCAATCATGTAACAAAAACTCACATAACATCTCTTCCCAATACTCAAATAAAACCAAATTATATATCTATTTATTGGCAAGCCCAAAGTTGATAGCGATGAAGGGAATTACTAATGTTCCTTGCTTTACAAGAATGAGTGCATTGAACAAAATCAAATTACATGTAGCTGATATTCGAGATACTCACCTAAGATCTTATAGATGAAACGGAAATAATTGATACATTTAATGCTAATATGATTGAGTCATATATAATTCCAATGTATCATATATCATAGTTCTCATTCTGACCAAAAGAGGAATTGACAGAAATAAAATGCTTGGATTCGTAAGGAAAGATCAAGCATAAATTCAAACACATTGATTATTTCTTTCGGAGCGAGTAAATGGTTTGTAGGCAAAGGATCCTCTTCACGGTATCATGCCCGTTTGGGTTCCTCTCTCTACATCATAGGGTTGAAACCAATATTCACTCCATTGTCGGAATTATCGTGAAGGATTATACTATCTGGACAAACTTCATGTTCATGTTAGATTATAAAGTAGGGATTAATCATGCCGACTGAACAACCAGCATAAATACACTCAAAGGAAGAATCTCCTGCCTCATCCGCGTGATAAATCACTAGGGCGTCAGTGTCTTGGACTGCAAGCAAAGGAATTCGTTCCTATCATCATAAACAGTCTCATTTCTGATAATCAAAACACTACGAGACAAATCAAAATTGTGCAGAAGAACTGTGAGTAACATAAAAAGAGATTTACTCACCAGAGCCTCGAATATTCTTCAATAAATGTGCTTTAAAAACAAAGGTACATAATAATGTACTGTTTAAAACAAAATAGAACCGTTTCGTCACTCACACGAACAGGATTTAAAGCTTAACAGGCTTGCGGCAGTCATTGAAAGCAGTGGCAGTTCGTGATAATCAAGACACTTGGTTTGGCAACTCCAAGAGTATATTTAAGACAAAGAACCACTATATATGCAATATAATATCTTCGGCACAAGGCATGAACAAGAACTCCAAAGTTCACAAACGAACACGGGTAGTCTGCCATGACTAATGCCACCAATGCGAAAACGGTCAATAGCGACCACGACACCTAGGTCTGAAATATATAGCCCCTAGGCCAAAAAGAACCACAAGGTTCCCCGCACAAGGCGGTAAAATATATAGACGACCTAGCCTAAAAAGAAAAACCAAGGTTCCCCCGCACCAAGGCAGGTCTAAAAAATATGTCAATTACGCCACCTAGGCTAAAAGGGAACCCCAAGGTTCCTTCGCACCAAAGGCGATAACAAATAAGTTAAAATGCTCTAGTAGGTGACGTGGTTGAGTTCTAGCTATTGTCGTGAACCGAGAAAAGCGTCCTATGCAGCGGGTGTCTAAGAATGACCGACAATCAATGACTTTCCGTTTTATATTGACCATGAGCCTCAGGTAAATACGTATTAAATCTAACTTTAATTATTTAGTGTGTCTTGAATCGTATTAACGGATTGACCAATGTTTTGAAATTTCAATTGTATATCGAATTTGAAATTGTCGAAAAATATGTGAACGTCATAAATTACGAACCGTTTTTTGTTATAAAATCGTTTACTGTTTGTTATTTAACTATGCACGTAAGATATATTTGATTACGGTAATATCTTTCTAGATTTTGGAGGGGGGGGGGGTGGTATACGTGAATATCAATAAAATCATCTATTTCATTCCTATCAATTTCTTTGACAAGAATTGAGAAGAAACAAAACTATCGATACCTTTTCGTAAACGAAAGATATGGTTTATCATTATTACAATGATTATGTATTACATATTGTCAATATGACCAAGATGGCCATATACTCGGGATTATAATACATGCATGCAAGTACAAAACACATAAAGCATCAAACTTGGTGATTTATTTATACCGTATCATCAGATTATTGTTTAAAAAATATTATCAAGTCTGGTGAAATCTGATTGGCCCGACACCGCACGGCCTGTTCATCACGCAATGATAATACTTTTCGAATACAATTGTTGGTGGGGTCGTGCATTAACTGAATCGATATTATGTAGCGATGAATACCTACGAGCATGATAATGCATTGACACGCACTTTATTCGCCGAAATGTGATTATGTAAAGGTCATTGCTCTCCCAGCCGGCTTTGCTTTCCAAAGATGACTTTTTTAACTTCAAATCTTCACTTAAATAAGTTGATTTCGGTTCAACCTACGAAGTCGGTCTATTGATATAGTCTTGATTTCATCATGTAAAACCAACCGATATGTTAAACACTGCATTTCAAAGTACAAGCGTGGTTCTGCATTTAGTTTCGATTTGGTGACGTAGTGGCATTAAGTGAACCATTCAGAGACAGGAAGGTAATTTTGCTGTTATAAATGATCTGTACTATACTGTCCACCCTTATGAAACAAGCATTTCTGAGAGTATTGCACAGCCTACGTCCGGCTACCGTTACCAATATTGGCAGCAAAATATTTTTTCATTATGTAGGCATAAAAAGGGAATTTTGTGTGAGCGGATAGGAACAAGTGGCTTTAATTTAGTGAAAAATGGAATAGATCAAACCAGAATTACGATCTTGATCTGCTAAACTGGTATGGCAAAATATGTACCAAATATCAAAGAATATCTGCAAGCAGTGAGAAAAACGGTGCAGAAAACTGATAATTTTATGAATTTTATTTAGTAAGGGCATAACTAGTAATAATAGAATAGATCAAACCAAACTTGAAGTTGGATCTGTATTGGTATGGCAAAGCATGTGCCACAATATAAAATGAATATTGCAAAAGTGAGAAAAAAGTGCGGAAACTGATAACTCATGAATTTCTAAGTCAAGGGCCATAACTAGTGAAAAATGAATGGATTAACAAACTGAAATTGATCCTGTAACTTGGTATGGTAAGCAATGTGCTAAATATCAAAGATTCTGCAGCAGTAAGGAAAGAAGTCTGGAAAGACACGGGAACGGATGGGGACGACGACAGACACAAAAGAAGAAAGCTATAGTCCTCCGGTTCAAAACCGGTAGGGGAAATAATTAAAACCGGAGATGCGACTTCTAAACTCTCGGCCAGCAGTCCGTAGAGACATGCATCTAAGTAACTTAGACAGACGTAAGCGGTCAAAAGAGTCATAGAAACTGTTTTAAAGTTAACTTCATGTAGAGCGATAAAGCAGCCCTAGAAGCGTATAGTACTGTTCTAGAGTTACTAGAACAGAAGTCGAAGCGTGTTCTTTGGTCTAGAACAAGCTCGGTCACGAATAGAACTCTGTATGTAAGGCAAAGGTAACGAACAGTGATCAATCTCGTAGTCCCAATAGAATACAAAACAAGAGTTGGGCATATACGGACCTGATACACACACAAGGTGGGATCAGGTGCGTGGAGAGTAGCATTCCCTGTTTGACCGGTCACACCGCGTGAGCATAGTCTTGATCAGGAAATGGAGCATCGTAGTTAAAGTAGTGTACTGAAACGGCCCTAACACATGAAACAGATTTGGATTCAATGGTGGTCATACTGGTAAACTATCGTTATATAACCAAATAGAATTTTACGGAAATGCTGCTTTAGAACGATGGACTGTTGAACGTGGCAACAACTTGTAGCCTGCTCGGTTAAAAAACTGATCATACGCAGAGAAGCTCTGCGTGTTGTAAGTTGAGAGACATACACACCATATGTAGGCTACTAAATAATGGGAAGTGACGATGGAGAAGCTAAAATCGTCATTTGATTCATAAAGTTGAGTTGTTAGTTTGTCGTTAATGTAAATTCATAAAATATCAAAATAGAAGGGACATGGTAGATCTGTGTATTATGTATATTAACCGCTTGAAATGTGGCAGTTCATTTTAAATTCCGCTCGTGAATGGCCAGTGTCAGTAAAAATGCCGCCGTGTACAATGGTAATGTGATGGGACTTTTTAGCAATAACTAGACGTAAACGTAGTCAATGGACATGCGTTGTACAACACTCATAATGATGTTTATTCCTTGACTCCATTTTACCATTCTGAATAAACGCATTGGGTCACTACCATTCGCAACGGCACTCTATCTGTATCCTTTTGAAATTTGGTATGGATTAAAACAAAACTAAGCTAAGGTCTCTTGGATTCCTCAACACGGAGAGTACAGAAACTTGATTATGATAATTTAGGTGGATGTTGCCCATCTAGAGGGAAAGAAAGACAGACATCTTTATGTTCCACTGTATTAATGATGGAGTGTGAACTCCAGAACCTCGCCGATTCCTACATTCAATTTGACATAAAAGGAGATCGATGCTGTCAACACTTAACAACATCCTCGGAACATTAAAAAGTATCAGTCCTGTATTCCGCGTTACTTTATAGATGAAATCAACTTGTATTTCATTATAATGTTTACTCGTCATATGTTGACTGATGTTGGTTTTATACCTTTGTTAGACTGTCATTTCTCCACATCACACGTATTATGTACTATGGAGAGGTTACTTTACGTTTTAATGTATATTCGATTTATATGAGTTGAGTACGTCTACTGGGCGGTGATTTCGACAGGTAGACAGAAGGCTATAGATAATGATCTTTCCATATGTTGATTATAATGTTAATTCCTTATTCATCTCTTGTCTTGTTTCTGGGTGGTGATGAGCTCCCGTGTTGCCCTCCTCTTTTACTGGTATGATCTTGTCAAATGCTGTTTGTGGAGAGGTGATGTTTACGTTTCTTGACAACGCATTATCTAGCTTTAATTTTTGCACATCTTATACTCTTGTATGATATACGATTCCACTATTGCATACAAGTTATTTAATTCAGCGACGTTTGCGTGCTAGATATTGAACAGTTACGGCACCTTTACGCCCTCCTAGAAAGCCTGAATACATGTTCCCCTTCCTCATTTAATTCGCTAAGTTCAGGGTAGACAGGTTCATAGACTCCGTGGCCCAATTTTCAATTCATTAAAGCACAAAACCCGATTCCATTACAGCATGTATAATAGTTACAAGCGGGGACTAAATAACTCAAGTATGAAGGGAAAGCTTCCAAAGGTTGACATATTCATAAATCTATTGCCCTCTTTAACCGAAATAGGGAAATCCCCTTTCGTCAGGAACACATACATACGATGGCTGAAAGTTTCGATAGAGAAAGTTATTAACTCGGTGCCACAAGTCAGTTAGTCAAATACTTATACACTCGTAATACATTTAAACAATAATAGAATGATGTTTTACTAGAGACGATTATCATTTTCATAACATAGCTGATCATTATATCACCTGTGTGGACAGAACACACATTATGCGGCGAGGTTATCAAAGAATTTCATCAATAAAGTTGATAAAATTCACTCTACGAATGAAAACCAACGCTAGTTAGCGTTACGTGTAACAATGAATTTCTTTCCTTACGACAGTCTTAAACTCCTGTGCTGTGATGTGTTTTACTTTCCTTAGAGGTCGGTTTAAGGTATGGCTTTAATCATTTATATTTTTATTAGCAACACAAACACACTCTTAATGTCAAATGCTGTATGATGTGGTTTCATGCCATTGTTAATGGCCGATTTCACCACACATTCGACTACGGACTGTTCGTTTACCTAAGAATCAAGACATGGGCTCACGGCGGGTGTGACCGGTCAGCAGGGGGATGTTTACTCCTCCTAGGGCCCTGATCCCACTCTGGTGTGTCCAGGGGTCCGTGACTGACAAATCTTGTTTTGTATTCTACTTTAAGAAGTCAAATGCTGTCGATGTGTTTCATAGCCATGTTAAGGCCGATCTTTCAACACACTGGATTGACACGGACTGTTCCGTTTACCCTGCATTCAGAACTATTGGCTAACAACGGCGGTTGTGACCGGGTCATCAGGATCGCTTACTCCTCCTAGGCACCTGATTTCACCCTCTGGTGTGTCCAGGGTCTGTGATTTGACCAACCTCTTTGTTTTTGTATTACTATTTAGTAGTCAAATGCTGTCTTGATTGTTTCATAGCATTGTTAACCGATTTCACACACTGATTTGACTACGACTGTTCCGTTTTACCTGATCAAGACTATTGGCTCACGGCGGGTGTGACCGGTCTGCAAGGGAGCTTACTCTCTAGGCATGATCCCACAATCAATGTGTGTCTGAGGGGTCCGTGATTGCCCAAACTTTGTTTTGATCTATTAGGACTCTACGAGATGATCACTGTTCGTTTAATCTTTGCCTTTACATATAATAACGATGTGTATAATGATGTGGAACTTTTATTATTATTTTTTCTTTCAAGGCGCCTAATTACTTAGAATAATGACGATCCTTCGAAAAATAAATTCCAGCAGGGATTTTGTGAAATAACTGAGGCAAACCTTTTCAGTGATTTCAATGAATTTAAGTGAAACTATGAAATAATGTCTTGTTATAACATGTGTTGTGAGGTTTATATTCCTGGTATTAATTACGTATTCCTAATAATTTACAATGTGATGCTTTCCAAGGGTCTGTGTACAACAACCCAATAGGGATCTGGCTGGCCTTCTGGATACCCATCCTTACAACCCCATGGTCTACGTACGCCGGCAACACAATGAAACTCAGGACCCCAGTTACTACTGTCGACTCCAATGGAAAATTGGATTTACCGTATCTTAGAGACTGGAAGTACTGTAAGTGTTCTGCCAACTGCAATGATTGTCGCATATTTCTTCCTCTCATTGACATACCATCCCTCCTTCGGGTCTGCGGAACAAATAGTATATGTGGTGGATGCGCGCACACAACACACACGTGCAATAATGCACTCCACACCTACGTTTATTATAAGGCTCGCCAACACACATCAACCCCACTAACGTTACCCCATATTATCTTAGGGAGTGGATGTAGATGGAGGGTTGGTGTTGTCATTCTCTAAAGAGAATCAGCAACAGTTTAGTAGGTGTACTACTAATACAATACACTCTGCTATTGTAATCAAAATGTGATAGCACTGATTCTTTCACCTCAATCGGACCTCCTGGGCTTAGTTTCAAAATCATAGATCATCGGTGTTGGCGAAGAAACCGAAGAGCCGGTTACACATGAACAACCAGAAAGATTTGTCTCAGGGAGAAGGTTCGAGTTCTGTAGCGGTTTAAAATGTGTATATTGG
>CAJDSM010074839.1:447-14407 GCA_903981925.1 Ostrea lurida
TGTTCAGGTGCCTATATTTTTGCAACCCTTTACCGCCAATGGTGACATATCAATCTGAGTGGGGGGAAAATCTCGAGCGGAATGTAAAACAACATAAAATCAATCAACGTAAAATTAAAGTCACGTGACCTTTCTTGATAAGTTGCTGTTCTGTGTTTATAACCTAAACAATCTTTTAGATCACCTAATGCAATACACCAATAGGAAGGTAGCATCAAGGAGTAAATGATTTCTTGAAGAACACTCATATAACCCTTATTGCAAAGCATTCGAAGACGTATTGGTGAATCCGTATCATTAAGGAATGAAAATGCTATGCTTAATGATATAGACGTTGTATCATTAACGGTAGGTGATGTCGATATTTTCTGTTTCCTTTTAAAAGCGTTTTACCAATTTTCAAAACATTTCTTCTTTACAACCACACATGTTAAAGAGAAAACTAAATGCATACTGATATAGAGCAGATATACCTCTACCACAATTGCGAATTTGGTGATCCCCAGGGTAGGGGTTTTGCCCCCAGGATGGGACCAAACTTGGTACATAGTGTTTATATGTAAAACATATGATAATCATATTATTTGATGTTATTGACATTTGTTTGAAACCTTTTATCGTACATTTTACGACCATAGAGGTAGGGTTTTGGCATTAATTAGGAAGGGGCAGAAATGCTCAGTGATTAAATGTGCGAACAATGAAACATTTACTTTTTTTAATCACTATTATACTAATTCTTTCAAATTTGGTATGAAGAATCTTTGGAACTAGGGTGGCATTCATCGTAAATTTCAGGAACCGTGCTCCTCAAGTGGCCTTAAGATCAAAAACTACCAACATCTAATTGCACAATGACGTAAAGCAGGAAGGCCTCTACCAAAAGTGTAAATTTCGTGATCCCCGAGATAGGTTTCGGACCCGAGGGTGGGGTCAAACTTGGCACATAGTTTTTATATGCAAAAAATTGCATTATGGTCTCTAGAGCATTATCCTACCAAGAGTCACCATACTGTACATATAGACTACCCATTTGACGAAGATGTTCTCTATTGAATGTGGGGGTTCAAAAGTCCAAGGTGAATAGATTGGACATCGAAGTAGCAATATGGTTTCCGGGCTTTAAAGCAGTGCCCATTCTACCTAGAGTCACCGTATCATATATATGGACTACCCATGGAATGAATCTTTGAATACCCCTTGATGCGAGGTTACTCAAAATTGGTAAATAGTTTTATTGCTATTTCTATTCAAAAAAATCGCAGCTTTCTTGCACAATATTTTTTTGCAAATGAATAAATAAATAAAAATGATGTTTTTTTTTAATGATTTAAAACATTATAAAAAATACTGTACTTATTTGTTTTATATGCCATTGATGTGATCGTGACACATTTGTATAGATAAACCCAGTGTATAAAAACACCTTAAAATGGACTGGAACTCGCCACCAAAGGAGTTAATATCCTGACAATATTTTAGTTGTTATAAATAGAATATACCTAAACGGTATCTATAGGAATAACAATTAAGTTTTTCTACATCAACAGCAAAATCTACCAGCATCTATTCTATAGTTAATAAGTGAAAAATAGAAATTCCTTTTTGTAGAAGAATACATTTCTATCATGTAGACTTTTTGATGAAAGTAAAGATTTTTAGAAACAAATAAATGACATCACAGAGGTGGGGGAGGGTAATCTTCAATACAATTATGATCAATTGCAAAGACCGCATATGATACTGCTTCGGCTCGTTGTCTAACAATGACTGGCTCCCACCGTAAAATAGTTATTTCATGTTTTATCGCTTATTGACCTCGTTAGTGTTATAGATAAAATAACTTCTATCTATAATTTAGCTCTAGAAGAAGTTCACTCTATGACAATGAACCCATTTATAAAGTGAACAGACATTGCAGTGTAAATGTCACACGTCTATTGATTCATTCGAGGTACATTATCTTCGCACTACAATGAAACATAGAGGTGTTCCTCACTAACCGTAGCGGCCACGTGTTACATGAAGATGTATATAATTCATCCAAGAAATCTTTATAAGTAAGAAAACCACATCTGAGTCACGATCCCCTTTTCTTCCTTCCTCTCCTCCCGGGTATAGTAGAACGTAAAGAAAACATGAACGAGGTATCATTCAGTTATCGTGTAATATATAGGGCCCTATACGATTCTATGGATGGCTTGATAGCATCGCAAAGCTGGGGACAAGATAGATGCTCAATAGAAGCGTATTTTCAGCGCCATATTTACTATAAATTTCATCGATGCTATTTCTCTCTCTCTGTACAAACTCATTTGGCTCCTTCTTAACTCACATATACAGTCCCCTCTGGCGAAGTTATTAAAGCCTTTTAATACCTATATGATGTCAGCTACGACTTGATCCATAACAACTACGTATACAAGAGCAACAATAAAGTACTATCGGTCCCCATGAGATCATCCCGGATACTCTGGAAGATCTAAAAACCATACAACTCAGCAGATATCAAGGCATAGCATACTCATTACCTCACTTGGAATGAAATACCCGAGCGCCGAGAGTACGCAACTTGGAACCTACTGTATTTTGATGGTATATCATAGCGTTCAATGAGAACGGTTGTCACCAAAGAGATGATTGTCTGAAAATCGGCCGAAGGCTTTTCAGTGAACTCATAACGAAGAGTATTACCTTGTTTATACGCTCCACACTACGTTAGGCAACTATCAGCACGTCCAAGAATCTCACTAACAGTATCATCTCAGACCAATGATCCCCAAAACAAGTAAGCCCCTCCGCCGCCGGACAAAACACGACCCCTGGGACACACCAGAGGTGGAGTCAAGGTTGTTAAGGAGAAAAACATCACCTGTTGACCGGTCACACGTCGCTGTTGGCCCATACGTCGTGATCAGGTAACAAAATAATCCGTAGTCATTCGTTGTCTGAAAAAACGGAATACAGCATATCTCACCTTCTCGCGTAAACGTCACGGTCATATGTGACATGTATGAGACGATGACAAACATTTTTGATGGTCCCACATACAATGGCACCTTGATCCTACGCTTCGCTTTTGTCGGAGTCGCGTGTTTGGCGCCTACACTCAGTTAAACAGATTTTGTTATTATTGTTTGTCTGGATTGGATACGTTTGACACAATGTTAACTTCCGCCTTATTTTGTATCAGAACAGTTAATCGACTCATAGTGGTATGGTCATTCGAGAATAAAACTGAAAATATTTAAATGTGGTAATACAGATTCATGAGAATTTACAACTGTAGTACTTTGCCTTAAACGTGACGTTTGAAACCCTGCTAACACAAGCTTGGTTTAGGTACAGGTATACTTTTGTCATATTACCTCAAAGTATATTTACAAGCTTTAGATACAGGCACATTTTCCCTTTAATTCTCTGCTGTCATCCATAGGTACGATCGAATTTTACAATTATTCCGACCATCCCAGTAATATGTTTCTTGCTGAAACTTTGACAAATTGCAGCGACTTTAACTGCGTGTGAGACAGCATGATTTATGTTCGCCTTTGCGGCTAGGGGACGTGTGAGGAGGTCCGTGCTGAAAAGTGACGGTATCTAAACATAGTTGAGATGGAAACACAAATTTGTAGTTGGACGTACCACATTTATTAAATCACTATTATCACATTGAAGTCATACAAAATATAAACCCGCGCAAAATGAGTGACAGTCCAACTATAGCAGCGGCAAGTGCAGTACTCACATTTCTTAAGCGATGCGTGCACACTGTAATTGGTGACCCAAGGAAAATTTATGATTTTGTTCCACTAAACCCATTCTTTCTCTAGAATTCCAAATAATCATGCTCTTAAGAGATTGTCTATTCTGCGAGCGTCCTTGAAATTCTCCTGCTAAATGGCCTCCTTTTGTATTGCCATGATATGGTATCTTGGTTTCCGAGCGGTTGATTCCCGAATAAGACATTGAGCCCACCCTGTCGTAGTGCCCCCGTCAATCTTTGTGACATGTATATTCATAAGGAAATTTGCCACATGAACAATTAAAGCCTTAACGCCTCCCTTGTTGAATTTCTTTTACCCATCTTGATTTATGATCCCAGAATTTATGGCCTTGGATTTACGCTACACAACTTCCGGACTTAAAAATGGCTAACCATAATGTATTCACGTTGATATTCGCCCTTCCTGGTTCGAATTGTAGGAATTCCACATTTTACTTGCCCATTCATTATTTTTATTCTGTTTGATACATGTGAAAGGGTATTGCGCTCACAGAATCTCGTCCCAGAACTACCTGTAGTGTTTTTTGCGAGTTTCCCATAATGGTTACATAATGATATTATATGTGTCTGAATTTATATAAAAAAAAGCATTGACTTGTACATCGGCGGTCGCGATCATGTTTCCAGGACACTACACAATCACAGATGAGGTAAACATATTGATCTTAACATATAGTCAGAACTGTGTAGCTTATTTTACGAAAAGTTTATTTATAATAGTCGATTCTCTCCACGCTTATTGTGTGTTTCGTAGATTTGTCCATTATTTATGACATGTTGAGGCAAATTTATGCAAAAAGCCGGGCTACAGAAGTGCTCTAATATAAATGCAATATAGTTGCTCAAGTATGGAAGCAAGTTAATAATATGCGGAGTCAATAAGCAATAGGAGAAGCTAAATCCACAGTTCGATGGCAAAATTCTCCAAGTCCAGCCCGAATTGATTCGTAGACAAGCTAGTTAGATGTGCTCTCTTCATTTTGCCTTTAGGGCGTAACCTCACCACTTCCTGTCGCTACCTATGTCAGCTTTTTGTTAACTGCTACATGTCACCAGATTATATGAACTCAGCGTAAGACTAGGCTGCCGCAATAGCTCTTCTCAACGGTTGTCTATACAGCCGATTACGCTCAAACAGGCGTCTCTCGTTCTCTCCATTCAATGCAAAAATAGTAATACGCAAAGAAATCATCGAATCGGCGCACAAACAGCCCAACTCGATACAGCTAAAACTAGCCCATCCATACCTTTCATGGAGTGTCTGATTCGCAGACGTAATTTGACCTACTTGCTTTTATTTGGGCGGTCTGTTTTCCAACTCCAGTACTTCCGCCTCTTCTAAAAATGCTCGACGCTACACTACGTGTTGTCTGACCTAGTTTGAAAAGTAATCTGCCTGGATCTAATTGGGATCTCGTCAGAGCAGAAATATCGATCAACCATCAAATCTGCGATAGTGAAGAAAGCTCCGCAAAGCAGACCCTTCATGACACTAGGCAAGCAATGCTAAATGATCTATCATGACAGGTTTTCTAAACGCACCCGGAATTCTTGCGTCTATTTCATTGATCGAGTTCAATATCCAATCTCGCCTCAGAAACAATGTGTGCTTCACTAGGAGTGTCTTACAACATTAGCTTCTGTTAATATATGCCGTTCATGAGAGCACTGGCGAATATATCGATAAGGAAGACAAATGCAACAAAAACACGCAATTCCTTTCGTTGTACAGTGTCGAGCAGAGACCGGCTATACAAGCAACCGGCCCGGGCTCTTCATCGCGACGGCCATATCTGGAACCGCCAATCCGCCATTGATTGTTGCCCCTGGAAAAATACTCACTAAACCAAGGCACTTTGCATAAGTAAGAACTGAGATCCTTATCTGGATAGACAAAGGAAGTGATCGAGCGCCTGAGTAGATACCCCCGTTGAACGCTATGAGTAATTAGACTTTTGTCGAACAAACACATCACTGCCCTAGAACATAGACTATGTAACCCTCCCAAAGGCAACTATGTTGACACGCGGCGGGACCAACACACCGATGCTGTTTGGCCATTTGATTAGACATCATCGGCCCCGTAGCCAACACCATCATGATACAGTAATAATTGAACCATCCATGGACACGCCCCAACATCTCCAGTAAAATATGAAGCATCAGTAGTGCCATCCATGTTTTTCGATCTGTCAAATATTTCTAAACAGAATCACCCTCCCCACCTTCTTGAGAAACCTAGTATTCTGAGCACACCCACTAAATTGTCACATAAAACGTGCGTGTGATTCATGCATATACACAACGTATAACTGTTAACAGCACGACAGTAAAGAAGGTTCGCCACTCAGTCGTTTTCCATGTTGGCGACCCCTTTAGTCCGATTGGCACCCACGTGACATCCGGTCCGCTTATAATGTCACCGTTAATACACTTGAAAACGTAGGCCAGTTTCTATGGTGGGCGAGTGTAAGGATAAGTCATCTATCTAATTAAAACAACTTCTATCAGCTCTGCCCATAGCAAAGGCCTTACTAGTAGTGCGGGTTGTGTTTTTCAAGAATGGGGGAGTGCTAATTCCAAATATGATCCAAACCTTAAATCTAAGATCCATTCCGACGGCTGATCTATTAAGTAATCGCTTTATGTTCTACTATGGCCGCCGTGAGTTATGATTACAACCGACCCCATGAACTTGTGACACTTACAAATATATATCAAAATAAAAATTTTATATTTCGTTTTCTAATGACCTGTAAACCACTATTTGAAAAATATTATAAAATTTTGACTGAATAATGTTTATTGTTGACATCGTTTGGTCTTGACACATGGATGCTCAAGGTCGTACACGTTTGTTGTTTGTATGGTCACAGTCAAGCAATGCACCCTGTCACGATCCAATAAACAACGAGCGGCGGCAGGTATGCGAAATCATCTTCTCCCGATCATATAATAAATAGATACAATAACATAAAAGCAATTAAGAATCTCCTGATGAGCAAATAAATCGGAAATGAAGGTCCATTTCTATTGGCCTTGATAGATTATACTTACGATGTACAGATAAATATCCTACTTACGCAACAGCCTTGATCGCAATTTTATAAATTACCGTTCACGCAACGCAGCACAAGACGAAATATGTGTTCATCGTCACTTCATAGGTATCAAACATAAGAGCCCCAAGTAAGTCATGAAGTAGATCTAATCTTTCCAAGCATCAGAATTCTCCTCTGGGAAAAGACCGCCAGATGACAAATATAGATTTTGTATCTCGCTCCATTACGCTGTGCAATCTTCGCTACTCCAGCTATAGATAAAAATGGCAAATAGTTCTCGAAACTGCTTCATCAACAGTTTTTTGGGATTTCAATTAACTAGACCGAACAGTGGTGACTAGTTTCAATCGTCCAAACACTCGTTACGAGAGTAGCCTCCCTGCGCTGTCAGCGCACCGTTCTTCTGATAGACACCCATAGTGGCGTGCGCGTGCTATTTGACACATCCACATACACAGCCTCTGATAACCGGGCACGTGTTCCATCTGAGAATATATCGTTCCCGTTAAATGTTGACACACATGGCTTAGATTAGTGTATCGGGATAGGGTTTATGTTATAACGACCTAAGATTATGGCAATCTCTGATAATATGATTAAAACATAGCACTAACACTAAAAGGAAATTCCATAGTATCCTGAGTCCAATCTTGTTGCTTGATTAGATTGGTCTAAGAAATAAGAATAAAAATGATTAATCTATATAAGATTCTCTGATGTATAATGGAACATCCGATTAATATCTTACTACTATTGAGCGATATCGCATTATGTACACTCTAAATGCAAGTTGAACTGGGATAACCGCATGAATTCCATAGCTCATGTTATGTCTCCAATCACTGGTGCTGACCTTGCTCGTTCGATGTACCCCAAGTTTGTCCCTGCGATTTGCCAACTCTGCTGATCGTTCTATTCAACTTACAGATGGATTGCACTGTTCTATTAGCTGTTTCTGACATACATTAACATCTGTTATTACAATAATCCATCTCTTCCATAAACGAAATTTTGTTGATTAAATACGAAAAGGGACAAATAAGCAATCCAGATATTATTAACGCTTAATCCAACAATCTCGTTAACTAGATTAACAATTTTACTTCGCGCCCATTGAAACGAAAAAACAACGAACCACGGACGTCAATTCGAAATTGACAATCTACATGTGACCTTTTAGTAAAGCATGAGAAATGGAGAACGCACTACACATCACTATCGTAATTGAAAGTATCAATGATTTAACTTCGGATGGAGGACAGGACACACAAACAAACAAAGATGCCCACTGGACCCAGTTGGACATCATGGAGAAAGGACCAGACAACGTACAGCCAAAGAGTCTATGTCTGGGCTATAAACAATAGGGATCCAGAGAGGAAGATCATCATTAATCCTCGAGGCCGTATAAAGGGAAACAAACGGACTGCGAAAATTCAGGATTACCTCGGACTAATATTTAATCACGTTCTTACAGGCATCCATAAGGAAATCTAAACCGGGGTCTGCCAAATACGCATTATAGGATTTGTGGGTGTTGTCTGATTAGAACCATGTTTAATGTGAAATCTTATGTTGTGCAAAAGATTTATCATCGGTGAATGTACAGTTTACTGTGCCGAGCGTTTAACTTTACTTTGTAACATGGCGATCAACTCCCAAAAGATGACTGCCCCGGAAAAGCTCCTTCCAGAATTATCGAAATTCACACGAACAAAGATCCGCCCTCCTTTACCTCTAATCAAAGACATGAATGGTTCTTTACCTGTAAAGTGGAACTTGTTAATTTTCACTTCCAGGCTCGCTCCCAGTTGCTGTTTAACATATCCCGGTTTAACGCAATATCCCTTGTCAACAGCCGTCTCAGGCAGACTTTTTAAATGAGCAACAATAACAAGAAGGCTTGTCTGACCATGGTGTTTGATATTTAAGTTCCGTGTATAAGAGTTCAATGCACATCAAAGTACGCGATGAATATCGCCAACAAGGTGGAAAAGACCGTAAAGAATCCACAAACTCGAATAACATTTTAATCCCCACGCGTTATTTACAGTGCTCCAGTTACTGGATTCTTACATAATTGTGAGTAGTAATCATAGACCAACGCCCTACGCCAACCTCCCTACATGTGGCGTGCCTCTTAAATAACACCGCTAATATGTCTACTTATTTTTGTGATATCTTTAAACAACACTAGAGATAATTTTTAGTTATTGCTTTTGCTAAGAACACCTGTAATTCTCCAAAAATAGTGCTGATATTACCGCTAAGATGTTAAATAAATAGATATTGTTCACTCGGGAATCGAGATGAGTGTTACCTTGTTCATGTTCTTAGTATAAGAACCTTTTCTACATGTCCCATCGATGCCGAAGTCCTCATAACTGAAGTAAGTGAATTTTCTGGACATTTACGAAATGTCCCGGGATCCCCGTTAGTGGCTCTCAGTGGCCGTTAGCGGTAGTTATGCTACCTTACCCGTCGTATCTAGCGGAAATCCGTGAGATCTTTTCAGACTACTCTGTCTTCGGGCGGCTCGTCCCATCAGTCTCCCAACTTTAGTCGTGTCACAACCTAAACTGCTAAACATCCAGGAAAGTGATTGTCTTCAGTCTCTCAGTATTTATGACAAATCACTCTTGTAGGGCCTCATGCGAGCATTATCGAATTCTTGAGATGGGGGGGTATAATTCTCGCAGCGGTAATGTGTGTACAGAAGCTAACTATATAAAATCAAATTCAGAGTAAGATTAAAAGTACGACTCGACCCTATCTTGACATAATTTCAGTGGCTGAGTTCTGATGTTTATAAGCGCCCTAAACAATGTCATTATAGAATCACCTAATGACAATATTCACCCACTAGGTAAAGGTAGGCGTATCACAGGCAGTAACAACTATGATATCTCCCTGAAAGGGATCATCACTGCATATCAATCCCTTAATTTGTGCCAACCAGCATAATAATCTCGATAGACTATCTATTGGTTGAATCCGCAATCGATACATTTAAGGTGAATGGGGAAAAGTAATGCCTTATCTCTACTAATGACTATAAGACGTTTGTATTTCAATTAACGGGTAACACGGGTCGACCTGTCGACTGTTTGCTTGTTTCCCCATTATTAAAATATATGCGTGTTTTACTCCAAAATGTATTGTCCACACATAACCATTTTCCCTTGACATTTATGCCCACACCCTGTAGAACGAGGACCTACTAAAAGATGCCCCATTAACACGTACTAGGGCCCTGATAAAAATACCAACCGCCAAGCTCTATTTATCCACGCACTCTCAACGACAGCACTTCGATTGTGAGATAAGTGCATAACACGCCCAGCCAGGTTATATGCTGGGTGTTTCGCTACCCCGGATTGCGACCAAACTTCTGGTTTTACAAATTGTCTTTATTTGTGAGAGTTCTCACACCATATAATAACTATGCATATTTCCGCTCATCCATACTGCTATTTGAACATATTGTAATATGGTGGTATAGAACTCTTTCTAATCGATACATTTTACGAACACATAAGTAGCTTACCGCGGTCTGGACCTCTTAAATTATAGAGAAAGGGCAGAATGCTCAAGTGAAATCTAAATGTGTCCGACAATGAAACATTTACTTTTTTTAATTCTTAATCTATTTATTACTAATTCTTTACAACCCAATTGTATCAGAAGAATCTTTGGATCTACGGTAGGGTGTGGCGATTCATCGTTTATAATCCTTCGAAGTTGGAACGTGGCTCCTCACAGATGGCTCCTTAAGGAAGATTACTAAAAGGGCGCGAGAAAACCGACTACCAAACATGCATCAATTTTGACACTCGTAAAATTTAAATTCGCAAATCAGGACGCGCATGCCATAGCAAATGCCCAGCCCCACACAACTAAACATAATCGAAAAACCAAAATATGACCAATCGCCTAGTTCTTTTCAGACCCAACTTTAACACTGCGATCATAAGAACAGAAACATTACAATTCACTAAGTACATAACCTATCTGACCCCAACCCATGAAGCACTCACAAATTCTCACAATATTGATAACTACGACCCCAACAACTACAACCGGCAAATTCATTGAACGTAAAAGAGCTCACGATAGCATCAACTCACAAAACAACCCCACACCACGCCACCAACCAACGGCGGTGCCGAAAACACCACTTGGTCACAATAGCTAACACATGTAATAGCTCAAACAGCTTTCAGGTCCAACTAGCATCGTGTTGTCACACAGCGAAGCACTCACGATATAACCTGATACAAGCCAATGATAGATCCTCCCTAATCGTGTGTACGACAACGAAACATACCATAGCGTACGGTAAGCATATTAAGGCGAGTTTAGGCACGTGGAGGAACAACACCAGTCCGGAACACGAAGCAACCAAGCGCCAACAACGCAACTTAGCCACAGAACAAAGCCCACACAACAACATAAAAAAAGCATGTGAAGGAAAATAAAACAACGATAAACAACGCGACTGGATGGACGACTTTTATAGGTAACGAGTACCCAAACCGCTCTCTCCCAGATCCGCGGGCAACCCGACCATCTGGCTTATTCCTACAAAGCTACGCCACCAAATGATGAATGCGCGCCGTACGAAACTCGCCCTCTACCCCGCGAGACCAGTGGACCCAATACACCAAAAGCCCCGGGAAGTGTCACGGTACATGGTACAGAGTAACGCAGTGAGCGCATAGCACCCGATTCACTCCAAGCAACAGTCGAGCCTCAGCCAGTTAACGCGCTCCCCACCCTACTACCCCCCACCGCGAGGCACATCAACAAACCTACATAACGAGGCAGTAAGAACTCCCTCGGTTTACCCGGAGGATTGCGCAACGCAGAAGACATGGACCCGGGTGGTTTAAGAAACGCTAAAAAAAAATATCAACACAAGCACCCGATACTAGCAGGCCCAGGGTGAAATCACCGACGATTGCAAAAGAACACGCCAACGAAAAACAAAACAAGACTGAACGATCGTCAAAAATGTAAGCCTCAGCCAAACACCGCACGGCACCAGTGCTGTGTAATCTACGTCACGTAGGCAACTTATAGTCAACTAGTAGCTCAATTTAATGCATTAGGGAAAGATGTAGAGCGAGCTTGCTCCTTTTGTCAACACAGTTACAATACAAAGCGGCAAAAGTGCTACTCTTGCTGCGCTGGCTCAGTAACAGGATGATGTGAGGGAGCGCAAGCTATGGTAAAATGCCAAACACAATTTGGGTCATGTCGAGGCGCCTCGGATGCGCGACGTAGCGATCAGGTGCGGTGGGTGCGGCCGGAGTAAGGGCCAAAACAGCAGGGGGGAGGAAGTGGTGGTAGCATCCCAACATTCACAACTCACATAGAGCCTCAGTCAATGGGAACTCGTTAAGGCAAAAAGCAGATCAAGTCATGCTATTGGAGGCAATAGACGGACAAATTTTCTTGGTCTACGTAGGCAACAAGATTTTGCCTCCTAGAACCACCCCCCTTCACCGACATCCACGTGTTTGCTCACTTAACTCCGAAATGTGGAGACAATTATACCCTCAGCTGCGAGTAGCTTAAACAAAGACAACAGCAGTCGCCTAATTGGTTGCAAATTGTTACCATTGGCATATGCATTTAACATGTAATAAAATGTTACGGCATACCAAAACGTAAACGAAGTTATTATTGAGGTATTTCAGCACGCTCACACCACAAATAAATCCGCTCGCAAGTCCTCCCATTCACAAGCCGACACGGACACAATATAGCTGTTATATATCTATCGTTTCGTTTACTATTGGCTAAGCCCCCCTACTATCACCTCGATGCGCACAACCCCTGGGCCAGGGATGGTTCACCCCGACCGCTGTAGTCAACACTGCAACGTACAAACGTCAGCGAAGCGCTTATCTCTCCTCCTAACCCTATCAACGTTCACGAAAGTTTTAACACCCGTTCGTTCGACATTACACCCAGTTAGAATCTAGTCATGTTTCCCTGCTCGCGTCACCACGGGAAAGGTCACCTCGAGGTAGTCGCTAATAACTTTAATCTCGCCCATCCATGTAGTATCATTTGACTCCGAACCTCCGCAACGAACATATATCGACTCCCGACATGTACTTCTATGGGCCTACGCGCTCATCAGTGACCGTGGTCAACTACCATTAATCCATTACACAACCTGCCGAAAGTCTACCACTCCTCCTTTGCTACAACCACTATAGACAATACCCATATTGAACGACACAAGAATGCTATCTCTACTTCTAGACATTGTAATTACAGCCAACATGACGTGTGTTTCACAAATTAGAAGTATCACAGACTGAATTCGGTGAAATAGATTTGAGACGATCGAGCTTAGAACTGCCTCCCGAAATATTGCTGGTTTTTACCCGTTGCCCGTCTAATAGTGCAGTGCACCATACTACTACCTAGAGTCTGCAGTACGCGATAATGTCATGGATATCCTGGACCCCGTACTCCATTCGAAGTTCCGGAAGAATAGTGAATATCACTTTATGCAATTTTAAGGGTACTCAAAGCACGCTAGAACATCCGTAATCATTCCAAGGACTATTTTACTGCATGCCGTTTTCCCATGTCTCTTCCTCCTTCCAACTAGAGTACAGCAATATCAAGACATATTAGATTAACCATGTGAGATGACCTCGGACAAAAAATGCCATCGCCTCTAATATGATATTATCTCTGGTAAAATCGTGGGCTTTAATTGTATACGCAGGGCTTATATAATATTTCACGATTTTATTCTTCTAATCATTCCTCGAATTTGTTTGGAATTTTCAATATTTCAACTTGTATAATATTGTCGCAGATAATATAAAATATTTCATAAGTCTGAAAACTACATACATCTAACAACTTTAGAACAACAAACTTCCGTTTGCGGCGATAGTTTCTATACTTTTTCGCGATAATTGATTATGGGTTTTGCAAACAACCGTTTGACTATACCCTGTCTAGGAAATAAACAAACCCACCGAATAACCATTATTCGCCCCTTTTACAGCATGGAATTACAAGAACGGCATAATTAACTTATTCTCATGCGATAGCTAGCTTATATGATATTGCCAACATC
>CAJDSM010074840.1:198-10304 GCA_903981925.1 Ostrea lurida
ATATTCAAGTAACGCATTCATTGTCAAAGACAGGAGCTAAAAGTAATCTAGTAACATGGTTGTTTCGACGTAGCATTCTTGGCAAGCAAATACTTGTTGGAGGTCGAGCACTACTAAACTGCACTTGCAGTGGAAGGACTGGACACTAGGTAAACACGACTACTATCAATAAACTGGTACTATAATCAACGAATGATCATCTTACAATAAACTTGTGAAGTACGAGCACATACTGCACAGTGTGAAGCTGGACACATATATGTACAGACAATCTTAAGTCTCAGAACTGTACATAATCAAACAACATTTTTAGGAATCTGTAAGCTAAACTGTGATGAAAGTCGAGGCACTATACTGCAGTGCACATGTGTGAGAGTCGACACATATATTAAGACACCTCGTACAAGGCTCGTAACATAATCAAACAGCATCAACTCAGTATTTCAGCGTTGATTACGAATGTCACATGTTTACTCGCACAGCTGTTCATTCTGGACTAACAATATGGCAATGCACTTTATAAACTTGCAGTCCAACTTCACTATTTTAACATGCTCATGGTTTTATTGGTTTTTTTAATGATTGTAGTAGTTCAGATTGATGAAATTGATATTGTAGATTTTTTTGACTCGTCACATGCATATGCGAGTTTATGTTATATAAAATATTAAAATAGAGTAGTGTCTGCCATAATTTGTCAGTAAAATAAGAATGTTGTGCCAATTCATTTAGCAAACTGATGATCCATCTTGGTCGTTTTTAAAAGTTATTTGATGAGATACATTGATCAATTTGTAAAATGGAAATTAAAGGATATATTTGGATAGATACTGAAATAGAAGACAGTACAGGGAATTTAGATAAATACATGTATATTTATGGTAAAATAGTAATATATATTATAATGATAATAAAATAATTAAAAAGTGTCTTTTGAAAAACCGTAATTATAGATAGATAATATTGCACGAAGGTCCAAAGAATTTTAACGTGGATGTTCTATTGTTGAAACAATATTTTTGAAAATAAAAAAATTCAAAATTCCACTCTATTTCGTCAAAAAATGCAATTTTAGCAGAAAGCTATTGAAAAAAAAAATTAACCCCTGCTGGAAATCGAACCCGCCGAAACTGGCAGTTTTAGAAGGCAACTTGCTACTTACTGAGTGGCTTGGCTTTTAAATTTGAAATGAATTGGCATATATACCCTGATAGTGATATGTTCATCCATGTTTCGATAGCGGAAGTCAGCCATTATGACGATGGCTCATTCCCCTTAAGGTAAGAATACATCGTCATGAATGGTTGATTTCTCGTTTGAAAAACATGGCATGAAAAAATCAATAGCAGGAATTACCATGTCAGATTGAATTCATTCAATTTAAATGTCTAGCTAAGTTACTCAAGGCAGATTAGCAGCATTGCCTTCTGAACTGCAGATCGCAGGTTTTTCGAATTCCAAGCAGGGGTTTACTTTGTTTCCAAAAAATTCTTTAATACTAAAACTGCATTTTTTTTAACGAAATTGTTTATCGATGATAGACGTAACGAAGGACAGATTGTTAGATTTAATAGCTTTGTAAATAATTCTAAAATCTTTAGTTTTAATTTCTTTTACTTTCAAAAAGCGCTTTAAATGTTACCTTTTACATTACTTTGGATAAGAATGACCTTTAATAAATTTAATTCTTTGTAAAAAATTAGTAAAGATAAACCTTTTGCATCTTTACAGTTTGTAAATTTAAGTAAGATAACCTTGCTTTTTGGTTAAAACATTTAACGTTTATTTCACTTAAGCAGTAAGTTTTGTAAATGTATTTTTTCATGCAGTGTTTAAGCTGCTTTATATCAAACAGTTGCCTTTTGGAAATGGGAATTCACCATCCCAGAGTTTGGACCTTGTCGTTCATTGGGGGATTCCATCTATCAGCCTTGTCCTATTGGGCAGAGAAATTGGAAGCGATGTGCTCGATGAGGCCAGAGGGAGGATATGCCATTTGCTAATCTTTTAAGAGGAGTGTAACAAAGTGCAAAGACGAGTCTCCTCAAACGAATGGTTGAGCAAAGATGCAGAGAAATGTTTGTCTGAGACAAAAGTGATTTTGAAGACTTTCCGTTCTGATAAGGAATGACTGAATCCAAATCAACAACAATGGACCGTGAAACTAATACAACCATGATCATGTGAAAGGAACATGCAAATGCCATCAGTGCAAATGTTATACACTCTGTTTAATCTAATGTAAATGGCAAAGCTAAAGTGCCTCCCACAGTTTGGGAGCATTTCCTGAATCAATGAAACAATAGAATCTGTGTATATAAACTTTAAGGATACTGTGTACAGGGAAAGTATTTGCACTCCATTTATTTTTACCCACTGGCCCCTAGCCATGAAGTGGCAAACTTAAAATTTTAAATTCAGTTATGATATGTTTGCAAATTGAAAAAAAAAGTTATGCATTTTTGGTGAATTTTAGGCTGGATAATAAGGAGATGTGAAATACCCATGTACAGTATTGGTAAATCATTGGGCCCAAACCAGATAATGCATTAGGTTGTAAATTAACACTTGTTGTTCAAATTAGCTTCAACTTTTTTGAACTGATCGATGAGAACTTAAGAGCATCAGAGTGAACACAAAAATATTTAATGAATATGAACATCTTCAATGCTTTATACATCACCCAGTAGATTTAACTATTGCCAAAGATATTTTACATGTTTTTCAATGGCATTTTTTTTGCTAAAGTTACTCACAGCATCCTTCCTTCTCTCCCTTGCCAACTTCTTGGCTTTCCTCCTTCCTTATTCTATCAAAGCCTGTCTCCTTATGTTTTTGGGGTAAGGCATTCACTAAACATTCACCTTCCAAAGTTGAAAAGCTTTTGTAGTGTCGTCAGGATGGGGAGTAAAAATGTCTTCCTGGAAGAAGAAAGGTTACAAAATTCCTCTATGTCATTTGGATCCTGTCTGGTTTTCCTCCCTTAATGGATGGTGCGGCCAGACATGCCACTGACAACTAATGGTCTACACCTTATTGATGTCCTTTCCTACACCTATCATATTTGGCTAATGCCTTAGCGATTGGTGTCCTCGGTCCAGATGCCCCAGCTTGCCATCTTTGACACTTCTCTATAAAAAAAAATATAACAATTAAAGGGCATTACAATAGGTTGGAAACAGTGTGATTAAAACTTGCACATAATACCTCCCTACCCACAGGACATTTGGAATTAACTTTGCTTTCAAATTAAGTTCCACACATAAACACAAATTTAACAAGAGGACAGGCCACATCACTCACTTAGCTTCATAAAGAGAGCAAAAAGTTTGGGATTTACAACATGCCATTCAATTCAAAGATATGGGACTAAAGTTAAACCTCGGTCACCTTCCAAGGGGGCATACTTGAATCTAACTCCTCTATAATGATGCTTTCAAATGTTAATTTGACAAACCTAAACTGTAGTCTTTAAGAATTTTTAAAAAAATATTTCCCAATATAACCTATATCAAACTTTTAAACCCCCTAATTGTGACCCCATTTTGAACTCAGATATCACCATTTAACAAATTAACAACCACTTTATATAGACTTTATAAGGAAGCTTTTGTTTATCCATTTCAAAATTGTATGATAGAATCTACCCTATCTATATTTTTATCCCCCATCGTAGCCTCACAGAGTTTGTTTTTATTTGACTACATATTTGGCCAAGTGGTTCTGGCAGAAGAATAAAAAATTGTAAAAGTTTACAGAACCCAGACAACTAGTGTTAAAGAACGCTAAAAAGCGAGAGTTCGCCAAACCTCCCCTCAGTAATCTTATATCATACATTATTATTTAAAATTACAAAGGTCAGATATCTTAGTACACTTTGTATCTTTTTGTTGAAATAATCCATTTGCAGGTCGCATTTAATGTTTTTTTTTCTCTTCCTCCATTAACATTGACAGTTCCTGTCCACACAAGAGATGTCTGTAACCCTCGGACACTGACCCATTGACCTGCAAGGAGCCAAATAGTGTACATAAGAGGAAGTACTGGGGTGATGTTTGGAGAAGAAACCTGCAACAAATCCAGTTTCCATAATTGACAATGATCATCGTTCCCATTGTTTTCTCTTATGCAGTCTCTCCCTCAAACATCTGGAAAAGACCTCCCACATCAAAAGGAGGGCGTAGTCCATTTTCCATGTCCTTTTTTAAGATTACTGGGCAGCTGTTCTCTTTCTTTGCTCTTCTTCCAGCATTCTCTATCTCTACACTCCCTGCTACAAAACCATGCCCATTCTGGAATATCTTCTTCTAATTTCAAATACAAATCACATGATAACCAAATCCTCTTGGAACAGTTCCTATTAGTTCACAAAAACCCAATGACAAGTACCAGGCGCTCTGTCTTGACAGATGCAAATAGGGATAATGTGGTCATCTGGATCTTCAGTAGTTGTCTTTAGAATGCTTTTGGACTGTAGAAAGTGCTGATTGGAACACTTTGTCCGATAATTTGGCTAGAAGTCAAGTGGAGGCACCTGCAGTTTATCTTCTGTGTTTGGAAGGCACATGGAGGATTTCATTTCCAAATGTTCAGGGCAAGTAGCGGATGTAAACCTCGGTGCAAAATTCCAGAAGTCCCCGTATAATTAAAGGAATCCTTCCATTTCCGGAAACTTTTCTGTGCTCGAAGTAATTTTTTCAAGTGAAAGAGAGTTCCCTGTTTCTCGTGAACTCTTAACCCCGAAGTAAAGTTCATCAAATGCTCCTAATAAAACACAAGCCAAACTAAATTGTGACCATTAATCGAAAATCATAATCATAATCATAAAGTAATACTTGAAATGTGATATACTGCATAATGAATGAAAAACACTATCACTGAAAAAGAAGCCGGCAAATAACTAGTATTAACATGTGTACTGATACTATAATACAAAAGAGCGAAGTTAACACATTGGTGTCAAACTATCAATAATCCAAAAACCATATACAAAATCGAGTGTAGGGCAACACGACCTCCGACATAAAACGAAGGTAGGACAGGTGCCATGGAGGAAAGAAGCATCCTCTGCTGAACCGGTCACAATACGAGAAGAAACCAAGCTATTTTAATTATTATTTTAAAATATATTAATCATTAAACTAAACGTTATGGTCATTTTGAAAACAATCGTCATACATGACCATGCAATGATCAAATAAGTCCTGCATTATCAACGCATTTCCACGGGGAAGAGTTGGCCATGACAATTCATAATGAACATTTACTGCAGAAGAAAGACATCTCTTGTGCCATTCGAATGGTTTGGAAATGCCCTTGGAGTGCATCGCACTTAGTTTGTTCCCATTTGGTGCGGGCATTTGTGCATCGTTCACACCGCTCACAGCTTAGCCCATCTGCCATGAGTTGGTAGGGTTAAGGGAGAACCATGCAGGCTTAAGTGGAAAACATACTGTGGTAATGGTTCACTCTATATCAATGGTATCCCAACTCTACTTTTATCTTTATCCAATTGACAACCTAATAACCCCTGCAATCAATGAAATGCTTAATTATTAAATAGACCTAAAATTAATATATTTCGTCAAATTGAAATTTTGTCTAACCGGTATATATAATTACAATCTCCGCTTTTTCTGAAGTTTGAACTTTCTGCTAATACTGATGTTGAAATGTTGCCAATTCACTTCTGCCTTGACCTCAATGATAGGAATTCTGGCTGCAAAAGGATTCGCTCCACCAAAGTTGTAAGTATGAACGTCAAATGTCCACCTATCATACATCTCATTTGAAGTAACTTGGATAAGGAAATGTTCAGAATATCATCTGGTGTTGGCATTTCATCACTCATGTGCAGAGTGTGATCTATCCTGAGCAAAGCATATGCTTGAACCATATTATACATTTTATTTTTCTTACCCTCCGTTTGGTGTCGACAGTTGTTTTTTGGTTCACAATTATCAAAACAGATGGAGAAACTGGGTTTGCTAAAAAATGCATTTCATGAGATGAATGCGCACTGCAAGAAATACAAGAAATTGAATAACAAATAAGTTATAATTGTTCTAATGACTACCCCACCTCTCTCATTTCAATTAATTTTACCTTACAATTGTTTATTTCATTATCTTCTAATTCTATTACATAGTCCATCATTAAATATAGTATTTATGATTCCCCAATAGCAACAAGAATGTGTTTTTGAAACACTAAATGACCCTCAAGATTCCACAATACATGTCAGCTAGTAGAAGGGGCTTGTCATTAGAATACAATTGTGGAAATAATGAAAGGTCCTATCAACTTTAACCATTCAAAAGTTTATAGCCAATTTCAAAGTTTTTTGAAAGTTGATTAATGTTCAGTCAAAGAATAAAGAAAAAACTTTTGACTCGAATGATGAGTATAACAAAAAAAAAAAAAAAAAATCAAATTAGCTGCCAACTCAGAAATTTCAACTTTATTGTGCCAATGAATTAACCCTCCCCTTTTATGTAATTTTTATCCTTTTTTTTTTTTTAATTCTTTGTTTGTTTTCTTTTGAGGAGAGGTTGTTTTGGTTTGTTTTGGGTTTTTTTTTCTTAGTTTTTTTTTATTTTGGTATGAATTCTCTAGCTTTGCATCAATTTCATACAATACTGTACATATGACATGTATTAAATAGTTAACTTGATCAACATTTTTGATGATAACGAACTACTGGTGGGACACTGGTATAAACACTCTGATTCTCTACTCTAGCAAGCGATTGTCTCCTCCATTGGTGATCTTGGTAAGCCGGAGTGGTGATCTTGTAAGCGGAGTGGTGATCTTTGGTAAGCGTGAGTGGCGATCTTGGTAAAGCGGAGTGGTGAATCTTGGGTAAGCGGAGTGGCGATCTTGGTTAAGCGGCGTTTCGATCATTGGTAAGCGAAACTGATGTTGAAAGAGCAGGTGTGTCAACAAGACAAACTTGAATGTCGAACTTCCCTCAGGCAAAGGAATGGTGTCTGCATTGACCATGTCTTGATGCAGGAGTTAAGGTGATCTGTTATTGTGTTTCTCCCCATTCAAAGACTTTTGAATCAAAATTCATGCCTATTCTATCCACACGCACTAGGGTTGCTTTTATATCACAACACATAATCCCAAATAGATTAAATCGGGCACAAAAGCTGCAACAAAAGAGGAATGGAATAAATAAATGGTTAACTTTAAGTGTTTTTTAAATTTTAGGAGAGTTGGTATTACTTTCACAATAGTTTAAGGGAGCAGTTAATCATTTACAAAATTTATTACAGTAAATATAGTTTTATACAAAAATCACAGTTTAAATAAAAACACTTTATTCAAATTCCTTTGTCGGGCTAAATCATTATCTCTATCTCATTGAAAAATTAATGCTTCAATTTCTAATCAGGAGTTGATCATAATTCTATACATCATAACATTACCTTGGCGCTTAAACTTGGCAAGCCACATTCCAAGGCATTCACGCTCTTTGCAAATTGGCCATTTTCTTTGGCTTGACTTGGTAAGCCAAATGTGCCATTAATTGTTACGATGGTTGGTGCAGCGAAATGTTGGGCCTCCTTTAATGAACCTGTTCCCAGTGTGTTTTTGGATGTTAAGGCACAGACCAACAGGATGTCAGTTATTGGACCTTTCTCTCATCTTTCAAGGCCACTGACCCCAGCTGAACTCCTCAGTTTTCTAAGGTTCTGGTGGGCCCCAAATAGATTTTTGCTTTGCTAAGTAGTATATTGTTGTCTAGAGAGGTATAGTAACAATAAATATGACTTAATTCCTACTGTGCCCTTGACGGTCTTCATAAATGTCGACCTCTCTCCGTCCGTATGCTTAATCTGCAAGAGTAATGCCCTTGTCTCAGCTCTCTCTTTTTTTTTTTTGTTTTTCTTATTTTTTTTTTTCGTTTTTTCCCGTTTGTCTTTTTTTTTTTTTCCTTTTTTTTTCTTTTATGTATTTTTTTTATTTTTTGGTTTTTCTTTCTTTTTTTTTTTTTTTTTCTTATTTTTTTTTTCACGACTGTTCAACCTCTTTCGGACTTCTTATACTATCTGAGTGGTATGCTCACTGTTAATGTCCGACTCCTGTCTTGTCAGCTACAACATGCAAATAGATATTAGAATTGTGAATAAAGATCACTGGACAGCTAAGACTTGACTACATGTATATTGAGTATATGTTAAGTGAAATATGTATTTGTTAAAATTGGATATATGGTAAACACATTTTGGGTATATTATGACAATCAGCGAAGCCTGAAGTTAAGCAATATAATATATATCTAGTATATTAGGAATGTGTGTGCAAAGAAATGTGGAACAGCATTTAGTAATTGTCAAAAATGATTGTTATTATTTTTTTTTTTTCTCTCATTGTTATAAATAATTTGCTTGATTGTATAACATCTATAATACATAAAATTATCCCAAAGTCATACCTTGAAACATAATATGTTACTAAATTTCTTAACTAATGTACATGTATTAATCAATAAAGACAAATGATTCATATAGAATTACATTAGTTAAATAACTCATTTGCTATGTGAAGTTGTCTTGGAATATTGATTACCATGAATTATCCATCCCAAGCTCTCCAACACTACTTCGTACAGTTGTACTACCGAAGTGTTATAGCATACTGGTGATAACCTGCATAAAGTATCTTTTCAGGCTATAATATCGAATCAATAGCAGAAAATGAATTTTACCTTTATTCCTGCACCTGTTGTCATTCTTTGAGATCGCTACCTCCTGTAGCTGTCTGTGAGCATTTTCTGTTGAACTCTAATTGGAAAAAAATATTAATAATTTTAAATCTTTGTGTATTGATATTTTGTTAAATTACTTAATAGACTATAGTACAGCTCTGGTTGGATTTTTGAATGCCCACTTTTGCCACAATGTGGCGCTCGGCCCCACCTGGAATCACAGTGGACAATATTGGGTGGAACATTTACCGGAGTTTATGTACACCCCACAGTCCTTATGGTGTATTTTGTTAATTCCTATAGGGAAATGGCCCACTGACACCAGTGGGAAATTAATTTCCACTTGAGGACCATACATACAGATTCTTTTCTTTTTTTTTTTGTAGATTCTTGGAAATATATTAATGTATTATATAATGTTTCATAGGAAAAAATTAAAATGAAATTATCAAATTACTTTGGCTGGAGACAATATTCTCTGTTTTTTGTGATTTTCCTTGGAGTGGAACAGGGCTACGCAGTTTTTGCAAGGTAAGGTTTTTGGTCCCACGATTGGTTCTTTTAGTTTTTTCCAAATGCTTTGTTACACTGGCATCATTTGTGATTTTGATATGAATTTGTAATCATGTAACAGAGACATTGTTAAAAGACAGGAGCTAAACGTAATCAAGTAACGCGATTCAATTGTAAAGGACAGGAGCTAAATGGTAAATCAAGTAACGGAACATTCTAAAAGTTAGGACTTAACGTAATCACGTGACTGGGACATTGTAAAAGACTGGAGCTATACGTAATCAAGTACGTAGACATTGTAAAAGAGAGGCGCTAAACGTAATCAAGTAACGTAGACATTGTAAAGGACAGGAGAGCTAATGTAATCATGTAACAGAGCATGTAAAGACAGGAGCTAAAATGAATCAAGTAACGGAGACATTGTAAGGACAGCAGCTAAACGTAATCTAGTACGGAGACATTGTAAAGGACAGAGCTAAACGTAATCAAGTAAGCATTCATTGTAAAGGACAGGAGCTAAATTAATCAAGTAACAGAGACATTGTAAAGGACAGGAGGCTAAAACGTAAATCGAAGTAAGCATTCATTGTAAGGACAGGAGCTAAATGTAATCAAAGTAACGGAGACATGTATAAAGGAAGGAGCTAACGTAATAGTAAACGCATTCATTTGTAAAGGACAGGAGCTAAATGTAATCATGTAACAGAGACATTGTAAGGACAGGAGCTAAATGTAATCAAGTAACGGAGACATTGTAAAGGAAGGAGCTAAATGTAATCAAGTAATGGAGACATTAAAGGACAGGAGCTAAATGTAATCAAGTTAACGGAGAATTGTAAAGGACAGGAGCTAAATGTAATCAAGTAACAGAGACATT
>CAJDSM010074867.1:1965-19372 GCA_903981925.1 Ostrea lurida
AGGTGACCTATGGGTGAAACTATCAAATTGGAGTATGAAAATGTATTTTCCCGATACGAAAGGCGATGAAATACAAATGGTAAAAAAAACCGGTCCAAAAATTCCATGACAATGTTTTCAGGAAGGTTGTCTAGAGCAGGGATATGGCTAGCTGTCAAACTTTGAAAAAATCATATTTTGTTGGTTTTATTTGCATTAATTAATCATGCAAGGGGGCCACTATCCCAGTATAAATTGCTCTAGATTTGCTCCAGAATGCCACCATTTTTGAATGATTCCTTTTCGCAAAATTTGCGGGGGGGCTAGGCAGATTTGCGCCTGCGGCGCTTCAACTTAGATTCCTCCTCGAATGTATAAATTCACCTGCAGACTTCAATTCTATTGAGATACCCTGACTTTTTCCATCCGCGTCAAATTCTCTGGTGTTGTAACATTCCACTTAATGGCCACGCAGTGATTTGTGTTTCGGGCCAAAATGCCACCAATAATGGGATGGTTTCCCCTCCACACAACAATTGGGTATGTTTCCCAATCATACACCTATTTTCCCACCCAATTTGTCAAATGTAAGAAAGACAATTGTTAAACAAAGTCACACATATAAATTAAGTTTCTGACCAAGAGAAATACGGGTTTTTTTTAGATCCAACACCCCTGCACATGCAAAAGGTTTTGTAATGCGATGAAAGCCATTGGGTAATACCAATGAAGGTATCGATTATTTTTATGCATTTTTTATCAAAATTCTAATGTGCACTACAACATTGATTTCCAACTTTGAGGAAATGTCGCTTTTCCCAATTCAAAACGGGGACGGGCACGGTGGTAGTTTAAAAGAACAAAAAAGAAAAATCACGCACTAACACAGGGGTTGTGTGGGATAGAACGTATAACACACATGTGAAATGTTCATTCCAAATGCCACTGTGATTCCAAGTTGGGCTGGCCCAACAGAGAGAAAGTGGGCATTCAAAAACCACCTAAGCTGTCCTGAGCTATACTATACTTGATTAAAGCCCACAAACCTTTCACAAACTTGACATGGTGTATCGAGAATGCTGGGAAATTTCCAGTCTTGGTAATTTGGGGGGGTTTTTTTTTTTTTTTTCTTTGGGGAGGGGGAAGGGGCCCCCCGATATCGGGTTCGCATACTTCCCACAAATCCCAAACCTTCTTTGTTCTCTTTGCCTGTTTAATAAGAAAAGGTAATAAAGATTAGAGTGATCAAGAACTGAAAGAGAAACATCATCGTTAATAGAAAGAACATTAAATTAGGGTTTCCAGTGCCCTTTTAAAGTAGGATGGGGCTTTTATTGTCTAACGATACGACAATTTAAAACATTTAACTATGAACAAAAAAATTAAAAATTCTGCAAAGTTTTCCTGAATTTAACAGAATCAAACGTCTAAAAAATCACGAGACCTGTTGCAAACAATGAATTCCTATCGGCAAAAGCGCTGGATGATCGCACAATGACCTCAAAACAATTGATTTAATAAAGATCTAGCTCACATGTGGTGCAGAGTTGTCGAAAACTGTTCCATGTTCTGATAAAAGATCCCACCTGACTACCGCAACTTGCTAGAAAAACGTCGGGCCTAGTAATTATCAAAAATATCGGACGTGATCGTAATTATTTTAGAACTCCGCGAATCGGGGTATGCACAGGTTAAGGTCACTTAAAAATGGCGCCGCCTGTTAAAGGTCACTACAAGACTGTCGCTTGGTAACAGTTCCTTTTGCACCGGGAGGTTGTGATTTCCAGCTTTCGAGCTCAATTTCTACCTTAGCTGTGCACACCATATCCGTACGTCAAGTTCTTTAGAATATACAAATTGCGGTCAAGTAACAAAGTATTAAACGTAATCATATCAAAACACATACAAATTGAGTGGTCGGGCAACACGACCTTCGACAAAAGCGAAGGCAGGATCACGTGCCATGGAGGAGTAAGCATCCTCTGCTGCCCGGTCACACCGCGCGTGAGCCCGTAATCGAACAAAAGTAAATGGGGTGAACCGTCAGTCAAACTTTCTATACGAAAATTGGACAGTCTAACAAAGGGTATTGAAACAAATCAGTTCAACATATGACTTAGGGATAATTGTTAATCGCACAACCAGGTCATTATAGCACCGTAGAATGTGCGAAATGATGCCTTGAAATGAGATTCGTTCATTAACTCCTGCAACATCAACCTTTTGGTTAGTAGTTGACCTTTAATGCGGAGGTCTCGTGTCACTGCAAGCCGATTCAGTTTTAAGTAGTTTATAAAAAGACAAATTTTGCTACGAAGCGGGGATAGGGGAATTCTATCGTTAACAAACCGGGTACGGAGGACAACATCATTTAATGATAGAACATTCTATCTAGCGAAACACCTTTCTCAGTTTCTGCTAGTATCCACATGAGAAAAAAAATAGATGAACTCTGGCTGCAAGGGAGATAATATAAATTACTCTTGCAAAGAGGAATAATTTGTTTCAGTTGAAATTTGCTGTAGGAAAGTGTGCCAATCACGCAGATCGAGTTAAATGTCTTGTGGAGTTGCTGTTAATACGTATATGTATATCGTGTGTAGGATCCCTGAGGTAAACCAAAACTCTTGTGCCTGTGTCTGTAATTCTAGGCTGGGCTGTAACTTCAGAAATAAAGTTGCATAACTTTTTATGCTTCAAGAACAGAAATTCCCATTAACATTTTATACAGATATAACTTTGGAGTTCAGAAGATATTTTTCCACTGGATACATACGGCAATGTTGAGCTTAAAAACTGTGAGTGATCTGTCTCTATGGTAGATTAATATTCGTTCAACCACTGGTCGGGACATTTATTTGATCATGAATCCATTTGACAATAAATCGATTGCATCTACAATTGTACTCTTCCTAATATTGCAAACGATGACGGAATTTAGCAGAGATTTTAAAATTATTTGAACACCATCTCCCACTCACCATATTTTCCCCAATTGCTTAATTTCTAAGAGGAAGAAAACAGGGAAAACGAAATTAAAACCAACATTAATTCCGGAATAATGTATTAAAAACTAAGATGGATTGGACTATTACAAATTATTATTGATTATCTAAACAAGAAAAAAACAGATATGAAAAACAAAAATTATGTATAAATTTATCGTACAACAAGCAAACATAGGTTTTACAATAAGGTAAACTATATACTTACTATTTACCGTAAAAAGAAAGTAATATGGTAATACAGCCACGGTCGGTGAAAAATAACCCGATCCAGGCAAGCAAACTATAGTAGTTTATGTAATACATGTAAAAAAGTAACTCAGCTATAGTAAACAATAGAATGTATAATCACGCGCCGCGCCTCCCAGAGAATATTATATTTCATTTTATTTCGGAAAGTTTTCGGTTTTACTTGTTGTAATTCCAATTTCATAAGCGTTTCCACGGATAAATATATAAACGAACGATTACAACACAGTGAACAGAACACAACTCGTCAACTGAAGCTGATAAGATAAATTGACACGACCCACAGATCAGCAGAACTTTGACACATTGTGATTCTGTACTGCAAAGGTTAGGGACGTTTAGTTAGACAACCAAAGTACAGGAGGATCAGAACCTTTTCACATTTGACAGACTGTCTCTTCGCACAGCCACAGGCAAAAATAAATAATAAAATAATAAAAAATAAATAGACTCTTTTTTTTAATTATTATCATTTATTGATTAACAATTCAGATAGACCCTTGATGTTCTTTAACATGCGAAGGTAGCAACCCCACACATGACCTTCATGGAGGAGAGAGAGAAGAAGAGAGAGAGAAGACTTGGCACCATTCCCTAAAAAATGGTTGTATGAGAGCCCTATCTAAATATCAAATTTAGCGGTTCTACTCCTGGTGGGCCAGATGAACACCTGAACTGGAAATTCAGGGAGCCCTGGTTTCGAATTCCGGTTTCTGGTCCATTGCATTTAATTCTCCCTATGCCTATTACATTGGTGCTGTTGACACCCCTGGAATTGCATGATGTATCTCTGGTCGACCATATAGCTCAGGCTGGTAGAGGCTGACTAAAGAATTCGGGACCTGGATTCGAATCCAGGTCTTGTTGTTGGACTTCCCTTCGAAGTTAGTCCTGTTTACATTTGAATACTGATCTTCTTTTCACATTATTTCTTTCTTTACTTCTTACCCTGGGAACTTATGCTTTTAAAATATGAAATACATGTAGGTAGTAACATACTAACATTTAAATGCTGCGGGTTAAAACCCTGAAGAATTTCTACTTCAGTTTACGAATTGTTGCAAGTATTTAGTGACATTGTGTAGTCTACATCCTTACATAGAGCAGATCTTCACCAGCCAAGGGTGACAATAGTCTTTGTGAAAGAGAAACAATGTGTATCATTGCCCTTGGCTCGCAAAGATGTATATAGAGAATAATAGAGTAGATTGTTCAATTTTCTAAATGCCTATCATTCATAACAGACAGTACTATGGTGATAGTTTGAGAGAGTTTCATAGAAAGAATACTCACTACAGTAAGGTGCTCATTTGAGCTGGCCTGGAGGTCATAAAACTTTTTTGAGCACGTTTTCATACTCAAGCTCAAACTCAGTGATTTAAATCTTTATGAAACATTGATATACTAATTTTTAAACTCAAATGGAGTACATCGTCAAGATGTTTTCAAAATGCTTTAGAGTTTGATCTAAGTTGTACTCAAAATAAACATGGCTGATTGGCTGTACATGTGAGTACGAGTTCAGAAAGAAAGTTTTATAATCTCCAGGCCTGGTTGTGACTCATGAGTCTCTAATTGATCTTATGGGTTAAATTTGCATTTATGATTTTAATTTTTTTTTGTACAGATTTTGCAATGTCATCAGGATTGTTTACCTGTATTTCATGCCGTGTGGGGTTTCAGGACGGCAACCTCCAAAGAGCTCATTATAAGACCGACTGGCACAGGTACAACCTCAAACGTAAGGTAGCTAGCCTGCCTCCCGTGACGGCCGAAGTATTCCAGGACAAAGTTCTCTCTCAAAGGACGAAGGTCAGTGCAAGAAAAATGATTACATTAAGAATCACCAGAACTGTGAATCTGTGATTGCAATGAAAATCACAATAACTAGGAATACAATGCGAATCACAATATGATCACAATAAATATGATTGCATAACAGCATTGGGAATCAAAGAGGAAGAGAGATTATAACAAGGTCGACAATATTCCATTATGGACAGGAGACTGACAGCGGATCAGATTTTATCTCGGCTCGCGGAAGAGTTATTCGAAAAATCTCTAATTCTGCATATCTCTAGTGCCGGAGAAAATCTATAGAAAAGATGAAAGTCTGGACGACTACTTCATAAAGGATTATTTTGTTAATTTTCGCTACACGAGAAAAGAGAGGAGTTGCAAATATAAGGAGTTTTTCATCGAAAAATCGGTAGGGTGCCGTACACAATAAACTCAATATGCTCGACTCGTCTCTCACTAGAAAAAGCTCAACTATCCCATATACGCATTGACAATTGTATAAAATCCGTGTCTCTGCCATAGGAATAGAACCAATTCTTGTTGTTCATTCTTTACATTACTCAGCTATACTACGTGTGAGCCGAGTTCCATTATTTCATCTGTCTACTTAAATGATCCAACTTGGGATTTTAAGTTTTTTGTCAATTACCCCGTTCTGACAGATTTTGTCATAATTTTGGGACAAGATTCTACAATTGCTTACATAGGATTGGTGATTTCAATCAATATGCTTTTTGGTTTTGATTACAGAAATGAACCTAATAGTATCTGATTGCCTAGTAAACATCTTTCGAGGTTGAAATACTGCATAGTACGTATAGTTGACTTTGAATAATCGATACAAAAGTAGACTTTTTATCACCGGGGAACCTTATAAAAATACTTATTTGACCAAAAATTTGGCGGCACTTATTCCCTTAAAGAAACTTTTCTGTTAATTTAAAATGGGGCTGATATAGACCTATGACAAATATTCTCGCGAGTCTTTACAATTCTAAGAAAGTGTTGTAATACTAACTATAAGTTCATTTGCTATAGAACGCAATTACCGAGATATGATATTTCATAGTAATCTAGACATTACTAGTTTCCTTTATTACTTTACTCGGGAGACTGTTTAAATTATGTGATTTTTCTGCAGTTTGGCCGTTGTTGAAGCTCTAGGACAGGTTCTCCTCAGCCCTACATGTAGATTAGTCGCTTGTCTTCACTAAAAAACCATTTGCTCTGCGAACATGAGAGGCATTTTTGAACTTCACCCTTGCCAATAACCTGGGCGAGTACAAGGACCCGATGGTATATTTTTGGTACTTTGTAAAAGCCGAGTCCACGAATCTGTCTTTTTGGTTCTGATGATATTCTTCGACAAGGAACGATAAGAGCTAAATATAACTCAATGACCTCAAATACGAACTATCTGCGGGGATTCCACACGGGGAAAGTACAACTGAAACCTTTCTACTTAAAAATTCTGCTTTCTTCTTTCCGTCGTACTACAAATTCAGTCGTTCTCTCGGTTCTCTTCTCAATTCCGTAATTAGTTCGGTGCCTCCTCTCTTCCTTTGGGCTCACGAAGGATCTCTCACGTCTTAGTGACACTGTACGCTTGCCTCTCTAACTGCTCCATGCCCCTATCGTCGCAGTCGTCTGATTCCAGCTAGCAGATTCATTTAAGGTTTTGATTAAATTAGAGAGAGATTGCGATATTTAGATTGCTTCTAAAGGTTTTTTTATGCAATAACCTGAGTGTTGTCCTATACTGTTAATCGAATTAAGAATGTTGTAGACGCTTTAGCATAACTTGTGAGCATCGCCGTCAGCTCACTCTGAAAAACAATTAATGTTTTTGCACATATTTAGTGGAGAACCAATACTGATCTCACGTGAAGAGATGTAGCAATCTCTTTGGACAGCTAGAGCACTACGTTAAATCAAACATTATTAGCGACATAGCTTGAGAGGGCACAACCAGTAGAGTTAAGTATTAAAGCTGTGTCTGACTTATACAGATAACTTAATATTCTCTCAGTGGAGACCTTCACACTTTTTGCTCCATCTTATTGTTCTCAACTCGATCTACTTTCAGCCCCAATTAATCGTTTTGTTGAGCTATTCTGTGTGGTTCATCTTGATTGTTCCCCTGACTTTGCACGGAATTCGTCGATACATACTACAGTAACCTAAAAAAATTAACCAAGTAAGGTAGCTCACTAAATATGAGGCCAAACTCCAGTAAAGAACTTGGCTACTGCCATACTAATTTTGGGGTTTCTAAAAAAGTCTGTACATATAGTAGGGTGATATAGATAGATAGTTTGTAGATATTAATTGACTGATGACGATTGAGTCTGTGACATATTTGACTTCGCGTAACTAGTATATTAGAGTTGAAAATCCACCTAGATCTTCATAAGCAAAGGTCGTATTTGCATTAGCTTTTTAAATAAAAAATGTGATTCCATGGTTTCTCAAAACTTTGCTAGTATTACTCTCCAGTCTGTTGTCGAGGTACGGCCGGACTGAGGGTAAAATCGGTTGAGGGATATAGTCTTTACATTGATGTGTTCTGCCCTCAAACACTGCGAGGCAAGCTAAATCAGAGTCTTCACTGACTCGATAATCATTTAGAAATGGATGACACATCAACACGCATAGAACCACATTGCGCGCAATCTAGATTCATATAAAAAATAAAAAAGTGTTAAAGCATACAACGTTATATAACTTAACTCATTGATGAAATTTAGGTTATAAGACTCATTCATCATCGGTTGTTCTATTATAAGTCACGAGATTTCTAAGGTTACAGTAACTATGAGATCTGTCGCCTCATATATGGGGCTAGGAGAGTGACTAAGACAGAACGACGGAGTTCCCACAAACGTTCTCTCTCTAATGGCTACTTTGGGGCCACTTTTGTCAATTTAAGTACACATCATAGATGTTTTGACTGGTATATTAACACGTATAATGCATTGGATCCTCGAAATCTGCCAGAGCGGTCATGGTAGACTCTAATTAAATAGATTTACACTACGGTGTAGTTATAAAAGGAACACACATAATCGCTATATTATAGGTATGGTAATATTTCTCCGGAAATTTTCTTAGTCAACTTGTGCCTGTCTAACTAATTTGTGATCACAAAAAAGTACATCAAGAATTTGAGCAATTATTGTCATCATGTCAAGACAAATTTTCGTGTTTCTGGAATTGGTAAGAAACGAATTATTATATAAATAATCTTCATATAGAACAAATTAGTACGCTAGATTGAGATTTATCTGGGCTCTTATCGTCTTTAACGCTGTGCCACATACCGTTTTCGACAAATCAGAAACTACTGTATACGAGTGAGAGTTTTACTTGCTGCCTTATTTGCTACACAAGAAAGTAACAGAACGATCGGTTTTAAGATGTTCTCTATAAACTCGATAACGTTAGGTGTCAGGGAAAGCATTAGGGCGCATTGATAACACACTTTAAAGGAGAGCTTATCTTATGGCTTTCACAATTTAAGGATCTCTAAGTTTATAAAGCTATTTGACTGGTATATATTTCTCGGCATGCAATACAATTGTTCGAAGGGTTAACACAACCTGGACCAAAGCGTAAACACAACCTTATGTAACTGCAGATTTCAAAAGTGATTTTCGATTGAATTATGATCTCTTTCTTGGGAATTTTAGTCACTAATCCTCTGTCTCTATCTAACTATTGTGTGACACAAAATAATAATCGTATCTGGGAAAGCTAGAGAATAGTATACCATGAAATTAGTTCCAATGGTTACTATATAGCCTATTAGTTTCTGTTTTTTTCTGGTTATCATCTTGGTCTTCACAAGAAGCGATGCGGAACAGAATATGTTAAGATGGATACATTTTCAATGTTCTTTTTTGATACATACTTAATTTGATCTCATCAATTGAACTAGGCCGAACACCGTAACTTTGTGGCCGGCCGCACTCGTCGCAAGCTTATGCTGAAGTGTAACCTAAATCGTATAATCGCAAAAATAACAGAGGCTATCTAGAGACTTAGAGACCGGGGATGAAATCTACACACTCGAAGCAAGTATCGGATCTCACGGTATGTTTCTCCCATATTCACTGAGTAACATTTCTACGCCACGGATAAGATTACGCCTACCCCAACTGATCTATTTGCTCCTCGGGAGCAGTTCGATCAAGTAGCGGAAATTCAGGCCACATCAGACGTAAATATGTCGCACATACACGGTTATGGTTGAAAGAAAACGGTAGAACGTTACAATATCACTAAAACTCAACAATCAACAACCTTAATAAGATGAGGTGAGCAACGAATAACTTATTAATTCTCGGCCCTAGTAAGAGGCTAAGGATATTCTGTGAAGTCTGACATCAGAGTAAAGACAACGGCAATTCTTCTATAGGTTTTTGGAGCTAACACTGAAAAGAAGATATTGTTTACTAACTGACTTTACCTCGTGATCTCGTCTCTTCTTATACCCTCCGTTTCCGGAGTCACCAATTAGAATTGGTCCGACAATCTTTATAAAATTCAGATTTTTGCACTTCTTTACGTTTGTCTTGTCGTTTCGTATTTGTACGAATAGAAGCTACGGTACCTATCATAATCTGATTATAATGTGACAGGAGAAACAAACATTAGAACTGAAGAATTTGATCATCAAAGAGAGTAAAAAAATTGATAGTCAGTTAGCCACAAAGTTTATTCATAGAGTAAATCACTGGTCCTACTTCTTTCCTTGTATCTAATTTGCAAATGCAGGAGGGACGTCCTCAACGAGCTCACCTAAGGTCCTCTAACTTCATCCGAGATCTTTTTCAATTCTTTTCACTTCCTTAGTGTGCATACACAACATCCACATCGGTTTCTTGCTTTCGGGTGTCAGTGAAATCCAGTACGATATTCAGCCACTATACTCTTGCATCGTTGCCACTATCACGGAATTTATCTTCTTCCGTATCGAATTGGATTTCCACGCACGCTTGAAAATTGCTTCTAATTACATATCCGGTTCAGGGGAAATGTAACTTTTCGTCTATATTGTATCCGTGGGCCAACACTACTGAATTTATAGAACACTTTCTAATAGCTCATGATTTTTCTTGATCGCCTCGTTCTTCAAAACTCTGAATTGGTATCTGTCCGTGTAGATTGTTTTACAGGAACAGAGCTCTTTCCCATAATTGGCTTCATTAGGCACTGGCGCTAACTCTGCTACGTAGGTAGAGAGGCTGAATGCTAAATACTATTTGGCGTCAATTCATTTCTACCCGACATGTGTTCCAAGTGCGTCAACACGGTTTGGATGAGACTGGCACCTGCGCATCGTACATCGGAAATAGTCCACTCACCGAACCTACACAAAATTACAGAGTAATGGCTCTGGGGTTTAACAGAAAATGTTTCTGGTCGGAGAGTAATTATGCAAATCCCCTGTTATCTCTGTCTCACTATGGTCGAACCATTATCTCTCTTCTCTCTTCGGTCGTCTCTCTTATCGTTCTTGTGCGTAGTCCTTTCTCATTCCCGCATTTCTACATATCGCAACCCTGGTGTTCGTTTGTATACCTTTCTGACTGCTAGACGTGCTATCCGAAATCAACTTGACGCCTCTTCGGGGTAAAACACCATGGTCACAGTCATCTCGATGGTCGTTAAGGTTCAATTCTCTCCTCTCGTCCGATACAGCTTATTCGAGTCGTTATTTCATCAATTGAGATTTTTGTAATTGATACTACGTTTTCCTATATATAATCTCGACAAAAAAAAATTCACAAATGAGCCGATTTTTAAACCTTGATTAATTAGGTCTCTCTCTAATGATAGTTGGCAATTTTCTTTTTCAATCTTTCTCTGTGTCTTCTATAAAGAATCTAATAGTTCGCTTTGTGTGACTTTTAAGCTGTTAGCTAGTGTAGATTAGTATTAACATTCTGAAAAAACATTCATATGTAATGTATGAAACAATAATACGCACGGCGAAGGCGCCCGTTCCCAAAATAAAGTGATCTTTTGGGTCTAAATTAACTCGCACTGTCGGTTTTTGCATTGCTCTGATCTAATTTTCACTGGTATAAGGTGGAGACAACGTGGGCTAAGATTGAGTTCTCGACATCATCTTATCCCATCAATCCCAGTTTGAATGTCAGTTTTGTATCATGCTGATTCTATGAATACGGACGAGATCCTTCGAGTACTGGTTATGTTGGGTATTACCGCCGCTCTAAATGATATTTTATCTTGATAAAATATAATTTGTGTATGATCATTTAGGCAATCTTAGCGGTCCTCCACGGGTATATTGCATTCTCGTGTCAGATTAATCGAGCATCTGAGAGAAGATGTTAATTATTGAGACTTGGTAAATTTATACACTGAGGTTATGGACTTTCCATGGTATTATCAGATTAATCTGCATTAGAGAAGGGTAGTTTTCAGGGAGGCTGACGTAGCTCATTTGAGAGAACCGTGTAGTCACGTCGATAATATTCTAATAAATTGTCAGAAAACTTGAAATTTGACTATTAGCAGAATTACCCATTGTTCGTTGCTGGTACTCGTAAGCCTAAGCTGTTTGCTGTCAGGCCAAATGTTTCGTTAGAGTCTATTAGCTGTCCCTAGTGTTCTTGTTTTCATTCGTCCATAACAAAAAAACACAAACAAAAAAAGAAAGCCAAGAAAAAGCGAAGATAACTAATAAAACTGTAAGCTCCACTGTACAAATCAAAACAGTCATCATATATACTACACATCATAATTCACCGGTACGCCACATATTGAGGCCGAAACGAAATCGAAAGCTGCTGAAACTTCCATCTCCGCTGAAATTAGCAGTTCTCTTCTCTTTGCCGAATAAGAACCTTAATGCAGACACACGCGGCAACGATCGCGAACAATTGATAAGACAGTCACAATAAAAATAAACAAAATGAGTGAACAAAACACAACGAAGCACACACTTACAGAGTTATGCAACCACAAGAATACTGTGTCAAATGTAAAAACGAATCTAAACAATCCGCCGGCCAAGATTAGCAAGCCCGACCCCACTCACGTGCATTCTCATATCTACAATCTATCCCAAAACAATAAACATTGACCGATTCGAGGTTCTGTGAAATATATATTTAATGTAATCAATGAATACATACACAGAAATCGCATTGTCTTATTTAATTATATATCGATGCACCCGCACCTTTCTAAATTCGGCCTATAACATTGGCTGAAGTCGAAATGTATTTATAACGGTTTGTATATAGCACTCGGTAATCAGTTCAAGTATTGTTATGTCGCCTTTCCTGCACCGCAAATCCATTTCTTGCCATTAAATCGACTTCTACGACTGCGAACAGTGTCCAATCCTCTCTCCTTTTCTGGGAGCCCTCGCTTCGGGTCAATAAATACAGAAACACAGCCTGTTCGTCGTCATGATTCCGAGGATCTAAACTGATGTTACTTTCGTATATACTGTTGTTCGACAGTTTTATAGGAGCTCTATTTATATGAATAGTGTGGTCATCACTAATATAGATGGGGTCTCGTAGTTCGGCACATGCACACAGCACAGTTCAACAGCACACATATGATTTCTCCAGGGCCGCTGTCCGAGCTTTTTCGCTCTTCTGTGTTCAGAACCTGATCATCACCTCGAGGGATAGGATCAATCGTCGACACTCTGCTGGTCTCAATTAGAATAGTGACTGGCCTGGTCAGGATAGTCCACTAGAATTTGGAAGCCTTGCTCAAACAGGGAAATGACTTCAACTGGTGGGTTGGTCCATTGAAGCAGAGGTCGATATGCAGGTGAATCAGATGTAACAGTCCTTAATTGTCATGTAAGAAATCGATGTCACAATCATTTAGGCAACTCGGTTTTGTTGCGCTATCGTCCCATTGGATGCTAAACTTGAGAGGTACGGCATATTGCTTCCTGTATCATTGCGTACTGTTGTTTGGAGAGAACGCCATCGTGAATATTGATCCAGTTCTAGAGCTCAGGAGCACGGTAATGTCATTGTTTTATGACCAAAAAGATTGTCACGAGTTGGTCCGGAAAATCAGCCAATTACACATAAACATATTTAAGCCTATCACTTCCTGTAACTAGATACGTGGCCCTTCTTTCATTCTTGGGAGATGAATGTGTTATCCACAATAACTTTGTTTAACATAGTCTTCCGTTTCCGTCTAAACGGGAATTACATCCTAACAACACTGTGTTGAGAGTCTCGAGGAGAGCAACTTCTACAACGCTCCTAACCTCCCACGGTCTCGCCGGCGCGCACACACTTCTTTGGTAATAGAACCAAATGCTGCTTACTCACTACTCACGGTTATTGACGTTCAGAAACTTAACCTGAACCTTACTTGCCTTCTAATCTCCCTTGTGATTTTCCTCAAAATAAATTGCGTTTCGCTTGAATTTCTCTATAATTCAAAGCTCTGTTCGGGTCTGAATCGAAGTTATGTCAACACAATGTTTCAGCGTCTCCTGAGCACAAGCAATTTCCACAGAGCTAGTTTACTCAATTAAGCGAAGACTGAGGAGGAACATTGATTCTCATGAAAGCAGCTTCCTTTTGACAGCAAGCGTCAGGGCATTGGAGATGGGGTTTTGGTCCATTCGAGATGCTCAGATCGAGAGTGCCTATATCAGGAATCTCGATACTCAAGGATGTGATCTGTTATATCAACAAGAAATACAACATTGTCAACATCACGATCTTGCAACTAACGCATAGGCAGCGGAGCTTGACAGGAGTGCTTGTTTATTCCAACGTTATAGTACGTAGTGCTGCTGACATCCTTTGGTATAAAGATCAAGATAATCACATATACAACAATGACATTACACTACAGCTCTCACTATGCGTATAACATGTACACATAACTACTAGCATAACATGCTCGGACATAGTACATGCTTATCAAGATTTACTTTAAATGATTCAAAACAATTATTAATCTACTATATCTTCAATTGTCAGCAATCTTAAAGATACCCCATACACATTATTGACGTCCTATCATATACGAATGTAACAATTGACTATGCACGTCTGACCTACCGCCATCCAAAAAAATTCTGGGAGGGACTCTCAGAGCGAACCTAAAAGATTCTGGACTCGGCTTCACACTGCAATGACAAACGCTATTAAAACTAAGAAGGCCCTCAAAGGGTGAAATGTACACATCACATACTGACCAATATCTAATGTAACTCTAATAACAATACAACACTTACTCTAACTGTGACACCGACACCAAAGTTGACAAATCCCTCAAACTAGTGTGACGTAAACAAAGAACGTTTTTTCGTACTAAAAGCTAAACAGATGACCCGGGAAAACAGTAAAAAACAGGAAAAACAAAATTCCGAATAATACTCTTGGCAGGTACCCCTGTGTATAATCAAACCAATCGTGTTCCATATTCGTCGCTTATTCAGATAATTTGCGCCTGTTATGTATAACGCACAAACCATGGTAGTAGACTCGAGGTCCAAGTCTTGTTAACAATCAAGTGACAAATCTTGTGTATGTTTGAGGGTCGGAGTGTTAAGCCTCTAAGATCGATGACCATCCTTACGTGCGACAGCTCAATGAGATTAGAAAACAGCGGCACTGTTCAACTGCCTCCGATTGTCTGTGTAAAAATTATCTTACATTGTGTTTCATGTAAATTGCGAAACCTCAACATTTATAATATCATTTATGCACGAATATATTGTCTCTAAGAAAGACACATCTGACAACATTATTTAGTACAAATGTGCGTATACGTTATTGATCTAGTACTTAAAACGTGCACGAATCATTTCGGAATGGATCGCCTATTTATCACACTATTTTTCTGATAATTCATTGTACAATTAGTTGATTTCCGTCTATTAAGATGTGCCTTTTTTGTAGTTCTCACCATGTTGCTAAAACCCTGCCCACACACATAATGTAGTCCTTTTTCGTTAAGAGCTTTTGTCACGTATCGCTTTATATATCTTGTATATAATAAATTAATGGGAAAATGCACCCATTAGGCTTTGACCTCATTATAGCCATATTTCGACGAGTAGAGGGTGAACATCGGGCCCCCGTGAATATGTATGAACTATATCATTATAACTTAGAAGAATGACTGATGTCAAGCATTAACAGCTTTTGGCCGATCGCAAGTCAGCTATTTTCCTTAGAAAAGAAGTGATAGTTCGATGCGCGACTTTAATCATGCTACGACCTAGGAACTACGTTGATATGCAAATAGAAGTTAATTTTCAATGACATCACAAGCCGTCCGAATCGACGAGAAACACGTAACCAATGCATAAAATCCCGCAGCGTTTCCCTTGAAAGCCTATCGTCTATCTGCTTATGGATTATACGCTACCAGTTTTGTCATGTCCAGTTGTTCTTGAAGTGATTATGAAAAAGTCTTCCCATGAACCACATTTAGAAATGCAATATTTGTCATCTGACCGTGTTCTGCTGTGAGTTTGTATTACCCCAAACTGATAATCCAGAGGTTGAAGCCAATTTGACTCGCTCGGTATCTACACTCCCGTCAAGCAATGGTTATAGCTCGCAGCTACCCCCCAAATGTTCGGTGAGAGTGGATTGTGCAACGTTTAATTAGGGCACCACAGAACTGAATGTAAGATCATCTTATTTTGCCATAACGATGACATGGGATTTTAATTTATCAAGAGCGATCGATGAAAACGCTTCTGAAGTTACGTGATCTTCTGCGCACGGAGATGTAATTTTAGAATACCGTCATAGCCGCGTTGCTGTGGGTAACAAATCCAGGACGCTGCAATGCATAAAACACTCAGTTCCGAACTTAGACCTTCTTACAGCCAGAGATCACGTTGAACGACGGGTTAAAAATGTTTTCCAAACATTCGCGGAGAACTGGAAACCAGCGTCGTTGTACAGCATGCTACAAACCAGTTAATACAGTGCAGTGCTCATCAATTACCTGATGAATCACTCCGAGCGAAGTTTAATAGCCTCCTTCAAGATACGGGGATACTTCTAAAGTGGAACTATATAATATATCATGGTGACAGACAACAAAGTGCTTGGCGTAGGGTCAATCTAATAGACCTGGACGTGAATGCACATTCTGTGCGGTATGCTGGTAAATTTTTTTTTTTTGTTTTTTGGCACTGTAAAGCCTTACTACACAATACTAAAGTAATTTCCTTATTCATTTATGGCAAAAGATTAGAACGTCTATGCGATTTCTCAAAGTTATCATCCCGACAATAATGGGCCCCTGTGCTGGCTTTCAAATTTTAATTCAAATTACATAAAAAGCCATCGAATTTTTATATCAGAAAGGACTGTGTATTTTAGAATACCTTATTATTTTTCTTCTTAAGTAAATTATTCGTTTTTAATATATTATGCCTAAAAGTTGTTTCTTTCCTAGCATAAAACCGCAATAACGTCCATGACGTAACGAAGTTTCTAAACATCACATTTGTGATAACATGAAAACTTGCTTTCTCATTTAGCTCTTATTTATATTTGTAGTTTTCTTTCTTTGGCCTCCCCATAGCGGGCTTCATGCTTGGGGGTCGAACAATCACTGTTACCCATCTCAATACAATGGATTCAAAGAATGTGTTCGACTATCAATCCTACGACAGTTTCCGTTGCACGCAACGAAAGAAAAAGACACTCTGCTGGATTAGAAATCAACCTTTTTTCTTCAATTATCTTGGTTATTACAATAATTTAGCAAAGTAATATTCTAGACTAAAAGAATGATTGCTTCATATCTCAAAATGTGTTTGGAAATTGCAATAGGTAATCATAATCAAAAGCTGTCGCTTGCTTAACTGAACAAGGATTGTGAATGCCGCGTATGTAATTTTCTTTTTTTTTTTTTTACCGGTGTTTTGACCTTTTACAACTGCAAACCGATTAACGCTCGATATTAACGTTTCACTGTTTATAAGAATTTAATATGCAGTGATAAATGTTCAACGACAATGATGATGAAGGTCTGATTTAAAAATAATTTCCAATTTTATCTATTAATGATCGTGAATGGTTTAACTCCCTTACATCTTCGTGAGTTTCTAAGATAAACTTAGAAGCTTTTTCAGTAACAGTTCCGATCCCACACAAATAACTAAGTTGCGTAAAAGTGACAAATAATACAAGAATGAAATGAACTGTTTTTCAGTGAACATGGCATTAAAATGCAATTGCTCTGCGCATATTTCTTATGAGGCGCGGTTAACGCGCATCAAGAATAAGAATATGCAAGCAGAGCATAATATGTATTTCTTTATATGCCAATGTCACTTGAAAAATCGTTATCTCATAGTAATGCGTTATCCCTTGCAT
>CAJDSM010074867.1:19397-31608 GCA_903981925.1 Ostrea lurida
GCAATTTATTATTAAGGAATCCTGAAATAACGTTTTTAGTGGAACATGGCGTTATGAAATGCCAATTGCTCTGCTGACATATTCTCTACTATGATGCGCGTTAGCGCCTCATAGGAAATATGCCAGCAAGCATTGCATGTCTTAATGCCATGTTCACTGAAAAACGTTATTCATTTGTTATATTGCATTTTGTTTTTTCACTTTGTGGACCCCTGCATATATTACTTTGTCGTCGGGCACCGAAATTACTAAATAAATAGCAGCTAATTCTATCTTAGAAATATTCTTGCTGTGTGCTTCGTGAGTCTTAAAATCACATTAGATAAATCATTAAACCTTTCACTGTTGTTATTAGGTATATTTGTTTATTATTTAAATCTACGGTAGGCCAGGTATTTTTCCCTTTCGTGGGGTCCAACAACACTGAGTTGCATAGGGTGTAAGATTTGATGAAATTTTTTCATGTGCTAAAATAGACATATTATAACTCAAAATGTTGAATTATATTATATGTAGAAGAGTTACAAAAAAATCTTCAGAATGTGTACAAATACACTGGATGATTAATGATTTTACAGAAGTTGTGGTTTGACTATCTCATTATTATTCATCGTTTTTGTTTCTGAAGATACCGTATAACGCAGCTTTCTTGATGACAGTAAATGATATGCAATGATTGCTTATTTTTACGTCAGCTTTAGCAATTTCAGTCGTACGTAAAACCTTAATTCAAGCACAAAGTGACGTTACGGACCAACCGTATCAATCAGGAATTTAGGGTGGGAAAGCTTCTTCTTGTTCATCAGATTAATTTGTTTTTATAGGACAAAACACTCAAAACGAATTTGCATTTTACAAAAGTTGTCATAGCTTAGCATATAATTTCTTATAAAAGTTACAGATTTTTCGTACTAATAACATTGTGCAGTCATTATTTTTTAGATTAAATGGATTTAACCCCTCTATGCAAGGGTCCCGATTTATTTCCTGAAACAGAAGGAGTTTATACAGCCATTGTGCGAATGTAGAATTCCAAACATTTAGCTTGCATTCATAATGATTCTTTTCTCTGGTTATAAACTACAATCATTTTCAATACATTAAAGATATCATTTTTGCTATTTATAAGTTAGATTAAAAACTCCTTAATAGCGGGTCAAATTGCACAAACTAACAAAATCAAAATTAGCATTTGATCTTAAAACATTAATAACATAAAATTATATATTAAAAATTTGGTATATAAGCCAGTGGTTGGCAAAAAGCGGTCATACTGTATTTTTTTAAAAGGTTTTGACCGGGCCGGTGGTTCAATCTGGTTAAAACCGGTCAATACTGGTCAATAGTAGGGTCAATACTGGTCGATTGTGGTCAATGAAGAGTTTAATGGTCATTATCTACTATTATTGTTATTTTATATGTTAACAAGCTTCTATTATGATGATAAATCTGTACATTCTAAACATGCAATTTACACATCACTGACCGATTGCAAAATGCAATTAAAAAATGCATAAGAATTTCTGTATAACGAATTGCATGCCGCCCGAGGGAGAGAAATGCACCTCAAGTGTAAATTATATAGCCTATTTGAACCGCGCTTTTGTGTCCATCTGTAAAAGAGCTAGGGATGCGCCCTTATTTATTTCTATAGTCTTCCTACTAGACAAATTTGAAAAGTCCCCTTATTTTTTATTGTTCCTACTACAAGAACATATATTGAGAAGTCACTCATATTTTTCTAGGTGTACCCTATAGACATCAGACCACCACCTTGGTGTGTCAGTGTGCCGGTAGATGGCTTTTTCATTATACAGACTACCACATCCACTATTTTCAGACCAAACTCCCTTGGATCGCCTTGGTATGTTAATTAACACTTGTCCACTAATACTGACCCAAGTAATGTATCTTTGCTCCATTTAGAGCACTGTCTTTTGCAACATATTTATCACCAGTTATACATTTATTTACTAGATCACCGTGCTCAGCTGAATCTAGCTTTGTTTTCGGTCCGCCGCTACTTTATAGGCAGTACTTTAATTTTTGTCTCTCATTGTCAAACTATGACTACTCTTGTAACCGCCACGTCGTACAATTTTATCATGGTTTTATATTCTTTGGCTGTATGAAGATTATTTCTTGACCGACGTAGTAATTAGCCAATATATTTGTATCTTAAAACATGCAGAATTGTCTCTGAAAATGTGCACTATCAGAATCATCAGTATTGCATTGAAAGCATTGCCCATTAACTAGAAAAGTTATAATAGGGGATATCAGCTAGAAATGGAGTGACTTTGTGAACAAAGGTTCAGAGCAAGTTCATACTGCTGGATGGTACATTTAGAGATGGAGGCCATTCAGTTACATTGGACAGTACATCGATTAGAGCTACTACTATGTCAGCACTTGAAATCGGTAAGTAAAGGCTGATTGTTTTCAAGAGAAAAGACTATATCATAAGTTCTAGTTTTTTTTTCGCATGAAAGTAAAGATTCTCATAAATTGGAATTCAAAAGGGAGCACACTTTTGAAATCTTCCAGATTGACTACGTATTGACCAACTTCACTAGGCCACCATTTTTTTTAGGGATGTAGTTCGAGCCTCGTGGCAAGTATTTTAACCGATTTTCCAAGCACCATGCACTGGTCTAAAAACCGGTGGAGACATTTCAGTAATCTCGCCACCAAGAGCTTTTACCCTGAGTATAGACATTTCACGCGCATAATCCACTTATGTTGCACTAACTGGGCAATCGTTTTTGTAGAAGGAGCGGGGCATAACACAATTGTTGTTTTTACTAGCCATCAAATGTCATTCGAGTCTAAATAATCTACGTGTGACTTCCATAGCAGGTCTATGAACCATATTTGATAGATTATGCGTCATTTTTGGTCTTGCATAGAGGAACAGTGGAGTATGTCAATATATTATAACATTGACCATTTGGCAATGAAAATAACAATTACCTGGTTGTATTTGTTATAATGAATATTCACAATAATTTATAACGAAGTTTCACCATTGAAGAATCGCTATAAGTCGATTACAGACATCACAAATAAGCAACTAGAGACCTTTTTGTCACGGACATGCCAACAAGAGAGAAGGGAGCTTTTCCGACACTTACAGTACCCTGTGCATAGTTTGAACAAGTAATTTGGGTGGCTCATCCATTATTATTCTCCATATGAGAGCTCCGATGGTGAAACTTTTTGGAGTGCCTAAAACACCTCTCCTCGAGAGAGATAACTTTTGACAAAAAATAAAAGGTAAAAAAATACTTTGCACAAAAAACTAGAAAGAAAAGAAAAAATACGCAAGCGTAAGATGAGTCAAATAGGTGACAACATAAGTAAAGTTGATAAGTCGAGAAAAGTGATAATCGTCCGAGGAGAGCATCATTTAAATTCTACCATAACCATACTAAGGTCAAAAGTTCAGGCCTAAATCTCCATTGTAATCTTAATCAACCAATTTTCAAAAATTCATTAAAATAGAATAATAAAGAAACTATGGTGCTGAAATTATGAAGAGAGGCTAAACGTTTTCAATGCATTAGAAAAAGAGAATTCAATAAAAATAATTGTCGGTCCTCATATTTGGTATTCTCTTGTGAAGGACAGTGTGACCCCACTCCTTCACATTGTTTGTTCTTTAGGAAGTATTCCTGTTTCTGTGAAAACTCATAGCAGATAGAAGGTAAGGTTCACCGCTGACTTTTGTTCCGCTGTTAGACATGCTGAAATATAACAGATTTCGGAAAAAGATTTCGTCACAACCTACATGTCCGGACTGTGACATTTGGAGCAAAGAGTTTAGTCACTCTTTTTCGTAACAATTGTCAAGTTTCTAGAGAGCATGACCATGAAGCAAATTTAGCAATCCGAAGAGGAATATATATCGCGGAATATTTGCTGGATGCAGAGATTCGGTACTATATTGCGTTTTGGCAATTTAATTCAATTTATAAACACACCTATAAAAGAGAGATAACTCTTACAAAACTTTAGAAGAAAAAAATATTTAGTTTCTAAATTTCAAAGCTTTCCAGAAGTCCTCTTAAGTGGGTTCAACAATTACTTCTCGGCGTCGTACCGGCTGCCATAGTGAGTTTGTATTTAATTTGACTGTTTGCGTCTGAAGTAAAAAACGGCAAAGTGAGAGGTCATGTTAAACATGAATTTCATTTGCAATCATCTGATATTTTGCTAACGTTTCAAAATAAAATAAGTTAGAACCGACAGATTTATATTTCAAAAATTCTAGCCCCTTAATCAAACTCGGCCTAATTTCTTGTGGGATTTTTCAAAATCTTTTTCCGTGTGGACCTTAGTGGAGGATAAACGACAGTGGTAACATATCTTTGAAAGACCTCGGTTAAGATGAAAAACTTTTGTTTGGTTCGTAAGCGGTCGGACAACGCATGTTTAATAATTTAATCCTTTGAACTAACCCATAGATAACACCATCAAAAACCACTCATAAATAACCGGAATACTTGAATATTCCCTCTTGTCATACTTAGATACGCTTGTACAATACATACATCTCACAATATTAACCTACAACAAATACGAACCAAGGCCTCCAAATAACTATTTCAAAATCATAATGAACAAAGATTTATTTGTATTTACAACCACCCCCAGTTTCGTTTGAGCAAACTTGAGCATCTCAACAACCATTTACTTCTCTACAGATTAATAGCGATAATAGCCTTACATGTTAGCTATTCGTAAAATGCAAACATGTATGAGCATCCCTGCCCTCAAATTATATCGTATATTCAAAGTTTTGCTAGATTTCTACACTAAAAAGATAATTTGAGAGATAGAAGGCCGATGTCATAGCGTAATTACAAAGAGCTTTTTTTACTGCAATAGGAGAACCGGAAGATAGTAATACTTTCCCGGAAGTCCAAAACCCTTACATTTCACCATACTCCTGCCTAAAGGTTTCTTACTAGAGGAAGAGGAATAACTAAAAAGTGTTTTTTGTACTTTTATCAGTGAGCGTCAGGATTCGTCTGACCGTATTTATGTGGTGGTTTCCTCATGTATATATATATATATAATATGAGGAGAGGAGGAATAAAAAAAAAAAAAAAAAGACGAAAGCAATAGGTCCATTTGTTCGACCGCAGTCGAAAAGCCCTATATTACATTTGAGAGTCACCATATGGAGTTAACAGAAGCACATTATGATATAGTTATGGTATCATATATGAATCTACAATTGTATGATTGTATCTATAAGCAATCATAATGATATGATTACATAAAGAATCACAATGATTTATTTGATTCTTACATAAACGAGACCTCAACAAGATGAAATATTACATAAACAATCAATGATATGATTACAATAAACAACCTACAATATGATATTGAAATACTAAAAAGAAAATCAAAAAGATATGCATTACATAACAAGATCAACACTAATGATATGATTACACAGAATCACAATGATATGATACATAAATGATAGCACACAATGTTATTGATTACAGAATCACAATGATTATGTATTTTGACACATGTGTAAAGACTCCACATTGATTTATTGATTACAGAATCACAAATGACTGATGCTTCTATACGTATAGATCTTTCACATGTTTAGTTCGAATCCCAATGATTATATGAACAGATCACATTTATACCTCGACTTACATAAGATCACAACACGCCCACTCCACACACACCTGATTACATAGAATCACAATATTATTACAGTAAAGAATCACAATGATATGATTACATAAACAATCAACAATGAATATGATTTACATAAACAATCACAATGACACGATTACATAAAGAATTCAAACCAGAATGACAAATGATTACAGAAACACATATTGAACACTATGATGACATTTCAAAATCACAATAAAATTTAATATGTATTGCATTCAATACAAATGTGAGAATCCACAATTATAAACAAATGAATTGCAAATGATAAATGTAATCATAAGGAGAATTCCTAATAATGGATTTACCATGAGAAATCACAATTTTTCACTGTCACAGTGGTAATACATTTTGCCTGAAAATGAAAAACGATTTTCTGTTAATAATGGAACTCATTATGACGGCTTGCGTTTTTCAAATATATCTATACTTCTCAAGATAATACGAGCTTAGGTCATGATTCAATTATTTTGAATTGCCAGCTCACTACAGCTGAGCAATGGGAGGCCAAGATTGACTCAGGCAGTGAGCTAGATTCGAGAGATTAAAACCGTAGCTCCATTAAGTATTAGTGAATCTAAAGTAGCGGATCTAAGGAAGCTGATTTAATCAGATTGGTGAGTATGTGGCCCATGAAACTTTTCTTTTCTATATAGTTCTATCCGATTCATGTTTTCTGACCAGGTTGGAGACAGAGCCTTAGAGGGTCACTATACACCTAATCTGTCAATTGTTGTAGCGAGCTAAATTGTCAAATTTATGAACCAATGCCTTCAAACCACAATCTCAGTCAATAGAGAACACACAGGTACCCTGGCAAGGCAAGATGGACCGAGCAGGTAAGTTAGATCCCGGGTTTGTGTTGAAAGTGGCCCTTATTGCTCTACACGATTCAAAAGCCTACAGCAGCGAGATTTTTATGAAAATGTTTCTTTTCTCTCCCTAGTCTCTGCTTGCTGTGTTCCTTGTTATTAAATTTTACAGTACTACGCTCATGGTGGGTTTTTGAATGCCCACTGTTCCACTGTGACCATACCATATGTTGGAATCACAGTGGCATTTGGAGTGGACAATTACTCTTCACAAGTGACCGTGCTATTATAGTTCCATAAATAATCCATGTGCTGAGTGATTCATTTAAGGTGGAATGCACACCAGAAGAAATTTGACGTGAATGAAAATAATAGAGGAAATAGATTAAACAGTTGAGTTTATTGAAAATAAAAAGAATTTCAATTATTTCTACCAATTTCGTAAAATATGCACGTTAGTAGATATAATTTATTATTTTTTTTTTTTTTTTTTTTAAGATGGAGAGTGGATGTTGTTTGTTTATATGTGTTTGTTTTGTTATTTATTTTTTTTTTTTTTTTTGTTTTTTTGTATTATTTTTTTTTTTTTTTTTCTTTGTTTTTGTTTTTTTTTTTTTTTGTTTTTTTTTTTGTTTTTGATAGGAACGAAGGGGGCATCAGTGATATAGGTGGAGGTGACTAAAAGTTAGGTGGAAGGGGATAAAAGAGGAACATAGAAAGAAAGGTCTGTTCTGGGTGGACGGAATCAGGGTGATGAAGGCAGCAATCATTGCAGAAAAATTCCATAAACGCGGGTTATGATTTTTAGGTCCCGGAGTACCGGCTATAGGCATGACTGCTGCGGTAGTAATCGGAAAGGTCCAACACGCAAAATAAACTTTCAACTCTTCATAATCAATCATGTGTTTGTTTTTGAAAGCTTCCATGGTAATCTTTATATTTCAAACGCAAGTTTGATACTCAAACATTTGAAAGCGAAGGGGATTTGTAAGTAGTAGTAAGCGAACAGTTTAAAAAGGAACTGTTTCCGTCTTCTAGTACTTATGTAGTAGCGGAGGCGTTTCTGGCGATGATTGTGAGTTTCTATCTGATACAAGTTAAGCAGGGTAAGCGTGGTTAGACCTTGGATATGGTGACGTACATGTTACAACTTGAGAATTTTCCTCATAATGGAGAAACGTCAAATTGCCGGGTGAAGGGCTGCAAAATTAGGGCCTATGTCCTCTCAAGACAGTACAGGAAGAGATTTATTCGAGCAACACCTCCTGTAAAACCGGATCATCGGTTTTTGCCGCATATAATAATCAATCGATCAATCGTTTCCGCTTCTAATAAACTCCTTTCAGGGATATATGATCACATATGTAAATACATAAGTACATTCACAACAAAAAGTACATCAAAGACTTGGAATTACCAAAAAAAAAAAAACAAAATAATAAATAAAATAAACCCAACAAAACCCAACACAGCTATAGTTGAATGATTATAATTGTAATTATTCATTTAAAACTTGTATACAATTATTCAGTTGATTGAAGTAAATTTAATTTGAAATAAGCACAAAAGGATTTGAACAAACTTCTTTGCTGCAATGTGGAGGGTTTTTTGGGGGTTTTTTGTATTGTTTTTTTTTTGGGGTGTTTTTTTTTGGGGGGGGTTTTTGTGTGTGGTGTGTTTTTGTTTTGGTTTTGTTTGTTGGTTTTTGTTTTTTTTTTAAATATTGTTTTTAACTTGTTGGTGTGGTTGGTGTTTTTTATTTTATACAGTACCCGGTTCAGTAATTAAGCACTTTGAGTTTTTTCTGCAATGCTAGTGCTTTCCTTTCGCGGAAACAGGTCGGTTGCATTTTTTTATACTTTCGATGGCTGCCTTTATCATGCCGATAAAACAAGAAATTATAATTGTTTGTAAACAAAATACACGGTACAATTTTTTTTTATGCCCCTTTGGAAACGAGGGGCATATTGTTTTTGACCTGTGTCGGTTGGGGTTCGGTGGTCGGGTCGGTATGTCCGGTGGTCGGTCTGTAGACATGTGTTGTCGCTCAATTATTTTTGACTCTTTGCTTGATAGATCACCAACCTTGGTGAGGGTTGCTTAAAGTGATGATCCTATTAGATTTTCAGGTCCATGGTCCATGGTCAGGTCAAGTGGTCAGTCTGTAGACTTGTGCTGTCGCTAATAATTTTTGACCAATTGAAAAAAAAATTTTAAAACCACCCTGCTCATCTAGGAGACTCGGGATAGAACCTTAATCTGACACTCTGCAGTTAGAAGGCAAATAGCACTAAACTTTAGCTGGGGAACGCTACTCAGACTAGGCATTTAAATTTTACATGAATGATGGTATATTTAAATCCTGCTGCTAAGTGGATACTTTTTTCTTACCGCGCACATTAGTATGTCGAAAGAAGAGTCTGCAGTTCATTTTAATGGACCGATGTTACCATTAGAGCTAATTTCCTTTAAAAGTGTGCTCACCATCCTAAAAAATAGCCCATCAGTAAGAGTCTCCCTAATCCGGTCCGGGTGGTCCGTCACTGGTCCTAGTGTGTGTGTCCTCTCTTATGCTCATATTGTTGCCCTCTTCCCTTGGTCCGGGGCTGCCACTCGAGCGTGCTGTCTACATTGCATTTTTGCGTCAGCTGGTCCGTCCGTCAGTGGTCCATCTGCTCGCTACTCTGTGCTGTCCGCTCTTTTTTGCATCTTTGCTTGCTTCACCTTGGTCCCGGTTGCCTTCGCGCAGTAGCTGTCCTTGTTTCCGGTCCATGGCCAGCCGGTCAGGTCAGTGGTCGCTGTAGCTACGTGTGCTGTCGCTCACTATTTTTGCGGGCTTTTGCTGGTTTCACACCTTGGTACACAGGGTAGGTATGTCCTTGCGGTGCTGATCCTCTGATTTCAGGTCCAGTCAAAGGTCAGGTCAATCATGGTCTTTACCCATGGTGTTGTCGCTCATATACTTTATGACCTATTTGCTGATATCACCGGCGTGTTCAATGGGGTATTGTCTTAATGTTAAGATACCTGTTGATTTTAAGCACAGGTTAAAGGTCAAGGTCAAATCATGGTCTTAACACTGTGTTTGCATTTCGCTTATCAAAATCTTTGACTACGCTTATGCTAGATAAAACTAAATGGGTACAGTGTGTTTCTTAGAGTAATGATCTATAATTTATTTGGGGTCACTTATGGCCAAAGATTCAAAGGTCGATCTGATAGGCATTTCAAAACTGCTAAAGTTTGTTAACTCTGTTGTATTTCTGGTCAAACTTAACAATCTAATCATAATGAATTGGGTATTTTACTCGATTATGTTGTTTAATGATTAGTTTTGCATTGTATACATCAATTTCATAAATACATTTTTGAATTTTTGCACCATGGGGGGATTTGGTGTTTCTCCTCAAAACATTTTGTTGTTTACTTCATATTTTGTTTAACGTGTGTTAATGTGAGATATCACAGGAGCTTCGGGGATTGGACGAGTGGTCCACCAAGACTTCGCCTAGACTTTTCAGTGGGCCATAGGAGGGTGCTATCAGTGGTGGATCAGGGGTTTGGTCGAGAAGGGGGGTGAGGGTCTTAGAAGAGGGGTATCATAATGGAGCCAGAGATCTGGGAGGGAATCAAGTGAGGGCGGGGGGAAAGCGTCCGAGAGTCGGGTTTAGGGCTTTGAAAGCTAATTGCTGTTAAGGGTTATTTAGCTATATCATTGTATTATACAATTAATATTTGATCTGGAGCGAAAAGGAGGGGGGGGTGGGGGTTCTAAATCACCTATTGCTATCCCGTAGTGTGGCGTGGAATGGCAACTTTAAGTTTCGGTTTAAGGTCCATTGACAATGGTACAATTTGTGCCATAGGGAATTCCACGATATTATGAAAGTTTTCACAGCAGTTTAATTGAAGATACAATTTTCCTTTTTGTGTTTGAATAAGTGTTTATATGTATTTATATAGTATAATTATGATTATTTGTATATTGGTTTCTGTAGTCCGATCGCGGGTTTGAAGAAGGTCATATTCCTAGCGATTATTGGGGCTGGAGTACTATTGCATGAGGGGTGAAAAGACTATCTTATTATAATTTAGCTATTTTAGGCAGGTGAGGGCTGTCTTTTGGGACCCGTGCCGAGAAGGAGCAGCAACACCTACTGCGAAGGGAGACTCCGGTTTTAAGTCATGTTCCAAAAGATACCTCCGCCGGCGTGCTTCTTACTTCTGAATTGGCGCACCATTCGCGGAAGGGACATCTGTATCTTACGTATGGTTTGACGCGACATACCCCGTCACAATGCGGGCTGATCACTGGACCACTAGACACGCGCGGTGTAATGGGAAAAATTTTTTACTCAAAGGACTGAAATCAACTGTCAAGGTGTTTCGCATGCATGCTCCGCACCGCACCCAGTAGTTTTGAATCAGCGAGCCGAAGGAATTCAGTGCTAAATAATGGATATGTAGCGATTGTTCCCGGAAGGTCATTTTAGGCATGAAGAACTGAAATCGTGGGGTCGCTGTGCGTGTGGTATATTTTAAAGAGGCTGTTGAGCAACGTAATGGGTATTCGTTAGTATTTCTTTCCAGATCAAAATGGTTCTTGGCATAGTGTATAATATAATTGTGTACTTTTCCATGCAAGCTAGATGACTGTTTGATGACAAGTGATGAGAATTTGATGAAAACATGGATTTAAACAGGGACACTATACATGTTGGAATTTAGACCCCACACCACTACCCTGGGTTTTCTTCGTCGGCATTTTCACCATATTTAAAGCTTCTTTACACTCGCGCACCCACCGCTATCGTCATGTGCACCCCTGAGTTTTCCGAGGTGGATAGATATTATTTTTAAAATATTTCCTTTCTATCGAGATATTTCTCACAGACGATAAAGACCGGTGTCTTGGGTAAAGAACACAAATTAGCCGGGCAACCGGGGCCGTGGTAAGGAGATTCTTTAAATTAAACGTGTGAGGTTTAGTGACGATGGAGCCCTACCGGTTATAAGTTTTTATCAAGAAGATGCGACGATTCAATTAAAATCATGGTTATATTTTTTGGAAAGGGCAAGCGCTTCTAGTAGTCTAAAGTATTGACGTAGCGTCAGATGGCTAGAAGGTTTCGATTTGCTGGTTGTTGCCATAGGAATGCGTATATGAATGGCAACTAAAGCTATGGGGTGACCAAGGGGTTATGATTGAAACGTTTAATGTGTCCGCAAAATCTTGTTTACTCATTATTTGCATTTTGTTTTCACTTTGTGGACCCGGGCCTGCATATATACGTTTGTCGTCGGGATCCGGAAATTACTAAATAATAGCAGCTAATTCTATCTTAGAAATATTCTTGCTGTGTGTCGTTCGTGAGTCTTAAATCACATTAGATAAATCATTAAACCGTTTCACTGTTGTTTTAGGGTATATTTTGTTTATTATTTAAATCTACGTTAGGCCAGGTATTTTCCCTTTCGTGGGGTCCAACAACACTGAGTTGCATAGGGTGTAAGATTCTGATGAAATTTTGCATGTGCTAAAAAGGATATATAACCTCAAATTTAAGATTATATATGTAGAGAGTTACAAAAAAATCTTCAGAATGTGTACAAATACACTGGATGATTAATGATTACAAAGTTGTGAGTTTGACTATCTCATTGATTATTCATCGTTTTGTTTCTGAAGA
>CAJDSM010074870.1:1964-12881 GCA_903981925.1 Ostrea lurida
CTCTACCAGCTTTGGAGGGAACATCCTGATTAATGCTGGTCCAACATCTTGGGGGACGTTTGATCCATATATGAGAAGAAAGATTCAGTCAGTTGGGGTCATGGTTAAAGGTGAATGGAGAAGCTATTTATAAAACACCTTGGACTCACCAGAACGACACCCGTAACAACAGAGCATGGTAAGGTACTAATTGAAAGTGATAGATGGAAAGAGAGTACCAAACCCCTGAACTGTGACCCGGAGCAGTTTATACAATATTGAGAAGAGGTATAAATGTCTAGGCGTTGCGTGATTGGCTAATACCACAACATAAAAATTATATGGAGTTGAAAAATTCATTTCAGCTTAAATTAATGTAATTGTCGGGATGACTGTTTTATTGCATAAATCGAGAAAATAATGAGGAAATTGCCATGGTAGGGGTGTGTTTGAAATAGAAGATGTATTTCACTGCAGATATCTGAGTTTCAAAAATGTACAAATATGACCGATGGAAGCATATCTTTTTGTCATTTTTATTTGCATTGGAATTAACTTTCAAATGGTTGGTAGTCATTTGTTCTAAAATCAATATACGTAATTATGAGAGGCGCCAAAGGTCAATATTGGTGTTTTGAGAATGATTGGTATCTTTTCCTAGATAGGCATACGGCAAGACGAGTTCTGAGGCTTTTATATTGAAACATTTTGTATACCTTGTACTAAGAATCAATATGTTCTGTGGGATTGAGCCAGTGAACGCCATTTTTGTTATGATTTTTAGTTTTTCTCTTTTTAATGGAGATATATATTTCGTGGACGGTATCAAGAGAAATGTTATGAAATATTCATTTTTTTGTTTTATATTATTTGATGTAAAGGTATATGAATCTATATATTGAGTCAACTATTAAACAAAATTAACATGAATTGAAGTAACTTACATGTTATTGTCTATAAGAGAAATCATCTTACAGATGACATTAATAAAATATTCCAGATAGGAAGGAAGTGGCCCTTTATTAATATTATTAAAAAATATTGAATAATCAATTTAAAGGTACACTGATAAGTTCAGGAAAAGAACGATTGTTTTAACTAGTATCGTCTTTGGATTGGCGTATTTGAAAACGGGTCATTCTGGAGCATTGAAAGGAACATTCAGTTTGGAAGATGAAACTGCTTGGGATAGATGCAGTGTGAATTTCCCAAAGTCGTATGGTCTTGAGTTAATTTCCCGCCCTTTAGTGTCCGTAAGATATGCAAGAAATGGGGCTGGTGGACTTTAAATGATTACACTAAAAAACCTATAATTTTTGTGCATTATTATTCATACGATTGTTATGTACTTATTATCTAGTTGTATGATGTATATGTTTTCTTATTAGAACACTTCATTAAAGTGACTTCATGTACATGTTTATTGAATATGATCTATACACAAATATATGATTTGTGTGCAACAGATGTGTTTGTTTCCCATAAATTATTGATTCTTTATTGTTCTTTGTACAACACTATTACATATTATGTTTCTTGTAAACGAATTTTTAGGATCACCTGAGTCACTCAGTGACTCTCAGCTAGATGAAAAAGTATAAAAGAATGTTTTCTTAAAAATATCTAATAGACATTTTTTTTGTAAGTTTTTTAAAACGTAAAAGTGTAATGTTCGAAATGTTTATAATACGACACAATAAATGTTCCAACAAAACATCTTCTGGAAAAATAAAGATTAATTCATTATAAAAAGATAATAAATTATAATTTATATTCTATAGAATGAATTACTGCTTCGTTACTTCCACATTTTCATTCATAACATATGTCATAATCTTGGTTTTGAAAGATACATATATACAATCATATAAGCATCCCTTGAGAATGCAAAACTAAAGAGCACCTTAGACTGACGTATCCTTTTATCCGTAAAAAATAATTCTTATTAAATAAATGGCAAAGAAAAACAGTTATCATCTTTCGTAAGTCTCAAATAGGATACAAAACAAGAGTTGGGCAACACAAACTCTGGACACACAAAGAGGGTGGATTCAAATGGCAGAGGATAGACTAAGACCTCATGTCGAACGGTCCACTCGCCGGGAGCTCATTGAACTTGATTAAGGTAAACAGAGTAAACTGCGTAAAGTCAATTAGTGTTGGAAAACGGCTTAACATTGCAGCGAACCATTTTCAGACGCCATTCTACCAATGGCAGGTTCTAATGGCAAAAGTAAATCGTGTTAACGATTAGAATTACGAATGATACCATTTAACGCGGACTGCTGAAAACCTGTAATAACAACTTGTTTGCAAGTAGGCCTGCTCGATTAAAAACCACTGATCATTACGCAGACAAGCTCTTTTGCATATCGAATAAGTTGAGAGCACCGAATATACACCATATGAGGGTTGATGATGATTATTGGAAGTTGATATGGCTGATAACTGAAATCGTCCCATTATGTTATAAAGTTTTGTTTGTAAGTTTGCGGTTAATGTCTATGTATCCAATAAAATAATCCAGGGTTACGAAGAGAAAAAAAGAAAAAAACCCGGATGAAACCATTGATGTAAGGTAATTTTGCTTATTTGATTGTTTAAAAAACGAACTAAGAACAAACTAAACACAAGAAAGTATAGATAAATAATCTTATTTTATCAAAGTGTCCACGTGATATAGATTTTTCACATCATTTCAATTATGTATTACGCGTCTGGGTGAACAAAATCAGTAACTTTATTGCAAGTACTGTTTCTTGGCATTCTCTAGCAACAGCGACGATGCACACCTGACCTGGAAGTATAACAAGAAACAAGAATACATATTCTCTAACAATCAACGAAGAAAATTCTATGTGTAGGTACATGTTATAATATATTTTGACAATGCGTCAATATTAGAAATTCAAATCATCGTGTTTGTGTGTGAGTAATAATAATATAGCAGCATTCAACCAATATCAAAGTTATAGAGTTTGAGCATGAAGAAAAGTCATGAAGAATACGATGTCATTGATTTCAAGTAGTAGAGCAAAATGGTTGTCATATGTAAGAAAAAAGTCAACCTATAATAAGAAATAATTTAAAACATCTACATAATTAGATGCTTTCATCCACAACAGAACATGTGCTTCAAAGCAAATGAATTAAACAACTTATGATTTTAAGCTTAATACAAACGATTTCAATTTGCATGTTCTGATATGAACAACATTTTTATAACATGAGAATAATCGCCAATGCATATATCCACTATCTTTGTCAGAAGTTGCATTGCTTGGTTTCCTCGCTTGCAAAAGTAATTATTTCTGCAATTGTTACTCAACAACTTTCTTAACTGGATAACTTGAAAAACAATCCTGAAATTTCTTGAGATTAGTTCGTTTAACTCTGACGCTAACTTGGGAGACGGGCAATTAAGTTTTGAAACTTGTGGCCTAATCAGTTTGGCATTATTGTCAATAAAAATGTTTAATTTGCAATTCACACTTGGAGTAAAGTATTGGACTTTGCTCTTTTTATGGCTTTAAAGTGTCGTAAACTTTAAATCAACTACTAGAAATTTTTTGGCATGAATATCTTAGAAATATTATCCTTAGATCTACTTCCGTTTATAAGATTGAATTACTTATTTAAGATGGAAGACTAATTCAGTGTTTTTGAAAATGTTTCACTGGCCATGTAGTTTTAGTCTTTAGAAAAAAAGCAAAGAAATGTTAATGTTATTTTCAAACTTGCGATTCCTTTAGTGTATGAAAATAGAAGGAACTTTTGATTTATATTATTTCTCGGACGTATAACCCCAGATAAGTAATTGTTTAATGCTTATAATTCTTGGTTTGTAAATGTTAATTTCCTATTTTTTAAATTATAATAACTGTCTTAATATTTGGCTTAATTGTTACGTCTTGTAATCCTGCATTTTGTGGCAAAGAATATCCCAAATGAACTTTTATTCATATATGAAATGCAACTTGTTATTTAAGATTTCTCTTGTACAGAATCTTTCACAAAGAAAATGTTTGTTAAAAAAAAGCAGCGATTTTTACTTGGAGCTTTCATACGTGAACTAGTACTGTGAGAAGAGAAACACAGAAAGATTTATTATTGTAGTCCTAACTTGATATCGTCGAACTTATATTACAGTTTGAGAACAGAGACATTTTACAATTTATTTCACTTTTACTTTTACATTAAAAATGGCGCAGTAAACAAAGTATTAAACAGTAATCATAAGTCCCAAAAAACTCATACAAAATCGCAGTTTTTGGCAACCACGGACCTTCGACAAGCGAAGGCAGGATTCAGGTGCCATGGAGGAGTAAGCATCCTCTGGTGAACGGTCACACCCGCCGTGGGAAGCACCGTAGTCGAAATAAAGTAAACGGGATTACCCTAGTCAAATCTAGTTAAGGAAATGACAGTCTAACAAAGGGTAAGGAACAAATCAGTCAACTATATGAAGTTAGTGATACTTTGTAGTCGCAAACAGGTCATTCTATGAGCGACCGTAGAATTTGCGAAATGATGACTTTAAACGAGATTCGTTATAACCCTGCAAACTTCAAAACTTTTTGTTTAGTAGTTGGGCCCGCTTTTAAAAAATCCGCATACCGCGTAGGCATGATCTTGCTTATCGAATCAACTGCGAGATATACACACCATAAACAAGGTGATAGTGGTACAGTACTTTAAAAGCCGGCATACGCATAGCATGCTCATGAAGGGAACACGGATCCATTATCAACCATTTTGACAAGCTCTATCCGTGCCTCTGTGCGCTTGTCATATTTAAATGTTACATGTTAGTTGTCAGCCTGCCATTAGAGTCAATGTTAAGTAAAATTCCAAATATGAAGCAGATCTGTCAGATTTCTGTGGTGTCCTTTATATCGAGTTCTTCGGGATTATATCAAATGGGCTGATTGGAAAATTATGATTGTTAATTTGATAGCACATCATCTATATACCTATATGTAAGGTTGAAAGGAACACGGGCAAAGTTTTTGTTTTTATCAAGTACCAGGTTTTTTATACAAAATTACTGCTTTCATATGAATATAAAAAATAAGTCTGCCAATTAAGGGGACACAACTAGTGCCCATAGGAATACCAAAACTGGATTGTTAGGAAGACCTGGTCCCAAAGACTACATGAGTATTATCTATAAGAAACCCAAAGCTTGTCCTATTAATATCTACTTTTCAGAGTACTGTGTGGGCAATCAGAGTGTGTTTTAACAAAATATGTGACCTGTTTTTCCAACGACTTAGAAATTCGTATTACGGGTTGCTATTTTGTTTAAAAAAGCAAATATCTAAATTCGGAAAAAGCCTAGATTTAATTTATTGTGAGGAATCGTTTGTATGAAAGTGTGGAGAAATTCGTACGTTTGATGCAGTCAATTTTAGAAAAATTGTGAAGAATGAACAGATTATTTTTAGCTAGATTCTTTGAAGGAAAAATACACTCAATTTTCTATAATATATATTAAAATTAGCGGCCAAAAGAATGTAAGAGTGAGGGCGTGGATGGATTTTGCACCACTTTACACCCACTTGTATTATAGGAACCCTTGAACGAACAATTGGAAACAACGGTTTGGAAATCTTTTTTTTCCTCAAATGTCTAGGCGTTGCGTGATTGGCTAATACCAAAAATAAAATTATATGGAGTTGAAAGAAATATCATTTCAGCTTAAATTACATGTAATTGTCGGGATGACAATTTATTGCACAAAATCGAGAAAAGAAGGAGGAAATTGCCATGGTAGGGATGTGTTTGAAATGAAGAATGTAATTAACTGCTGATGTCTATGTGTTTCATGAATGTACAAATATTTGTTTGCGATTACAAATTATCACTAAGTCATATGTTGACTGATTTGTTTCATACCCTTTGTTAGACTGTCATTTTCCTACTAGATTTGACTACGGGTAATCCCGTTTACTTTATTTCGACTAAGGGCTCACGGCGGGTGTGACCGATCAGCAGAGGATGCTTACTCCTCCATGACACCTGATCCTACCTTCGCTTTTGTCGGAGGTCCGTGTTGCCCTACACTCGATTTTGTATATGTTTTTTGGATTATGATTACGTTTGACACAATGTTAACTTCGCCTTTTTGTATATGACCTATGAAAGCATATGTTTTTTGGTCATTTTCTATTAGCATTGGGAATAAACTTTCAAATGTTGGTAGTCATTTGTCTAAAATCAATATAGTTAATTAGTGAGAGGGCCAAAGGTCAATATTGTGGTGTTTGGGAAATGAATTGGTACTTTTTTCCTAGATAGGATACGGCAAGACGAGCTTCTGAGGCTTTCAGATGAAAACATTTTTATACTTGTACTAAGAATCAATATTCTGTGGGATTTGAGTCTGTGAACGACCTTTTGTTATGATTTCGTAGTTTTTCTCTTTTTAATGGAGATATATTTTCGTGGATCTGTATCCAAGAAGAGAATGGTTATGAAATATTCATTTTTTGTTTTATATTCATTGATGAATACAGTAAAGTATATGTATCTATATTGAACGACCATTAAAACAATGATGCAATTGACTTATTCAAAATTAGACATGAATTGAAATAACTTACATTCTATTGTCTATAAGGGAAATCATCTTTAATTTTGATGATAAACAGATAATATCAATTAATATATTTCAGAATATGTAAGAAGTGAACCCAATTAAATGTAATATTATCAAAAATATTAAATATCCAATTCACAGGTACACTGCGTCCAAGTCAGAAAAGAACGTTGTTTACTGTATCGTCTTGGATTGGCCGTATGAAAACGAGGTCATTTTGGGAGCATTGAAGGACATTCCAGTTTCGGAGATGACACTGCTTGGGTCAGATGCAGTGGTGAATTTTGCCCAAGAGTCGCATGGTCTTAGAGTTCAATTTCCCGCCCTTAGTGTCCGTAAGATGCCGTGCCAATGGGCCTGGACTTTAAAGATTACACTAAAAACATAATTTTATGTGCATATTATGCATGCGATTTTAGTGTACTTATGCAGGAAAAAATACATCATACATATTGTATGATGTATATGTTTTTCTTATAGAAACTACCTTCATTAAAGTGACTTCTATGTACATGTATTATTATATGATCCTATACAAAATATATGATTTGTGTGCAACAGATGTGTTTAGTTCCTCTAAATTATTGATTCTATTGTTCTTTGTACACACTATTACATATCTTAGCTTTCGTAAAAGAGTTTTTTCTATGGTATTATTCTTATACTATCGAATTTTTAGGCACCCGAGGTCACTCAGGTGACTTCTCAGCTAGCATAAAAACGTTAATAAAATTGTTTCTTAAAAAGACTAAAGACATTTTTTGGTAATGTGTATGTTCACAGAAATGTTATAATACGACACAATAAGTGTCCAACAGAACATTTCATGGAAATAAAGATTAATCATTATAATAAAAGATCAATAAATCTTAATTTATATTCTATAGAATGATTACTGTTCGTTACCTTCACCTTTTCATTCATACTATATGTCATAATCTTGGTTTTGAAAGATACATATGTACAATCATAATGCATCCGTTGAGAATGCACAACTAAAGAGCACCTTAGCACTGACGTTCCTTTTCAGTCCGTAAAAAACAATTCTTATTAAAATAAATGCAAAGACAACAAACAGTTATCAATCTCGTAAGTCTCAAATAGAATACAAAACAAGAGTTGGGCAAACACGGACTCCTGGACACACAAGAGGTGGGATCAAGTGCCAGAGGAGACTAAGCACCCTCTGTCGAACGGTCACACTCGCCGGGAGCTCATTGANACACACAAGAGGTGGGATCAAGTGCCAGAGGGGACTAAGCACCCTCTGTCGAACTGTCACACTCGCCGTGAGTTCATTGTCTTGATAAGGTAAACAGAGTAACTCGTAGTCATATTAGTGTATGAAAAACGGCTTAACATTTGCAGCGAACCATTTCAGACTGCATTCTACCCAATGGCAGGTCATAATGGCAAATAATATTGTTTGACAGACCGTTTAGAATTTACGAAATGATACCTTTAACAAACGCGACTGCTGAAAACCTGTAATAACAACTTGTTTGCAAGTTAGGCCTGCTCGATTAAAAACACTGCATCATTTACGCAGAACAAGCTCTTTGCATTATCGAATAAGTTGAGAGACAAGTACACCATATGCAGGGGTCGCGCAAATCAAGTTTGCCAGTTATGGAAGGAGCCTAAAGCATTGCGCTACTGTATACATAGGAGCGATGTCCTTTCACATCGGTCCGTAGCCTTACACCTGATCTTGGCAACCTCTGCACGTCAGGTGATGCGCTCAGGGACCCATGTGATCACGAAAGGATTGATATAGGACAAGAGGAGTAAGCATCCCTTCTGATGCTTATCTTACCCCTGATACACGGTCCTGAATACTACTCGGTGCTCTGCACGGTTGGGTAGTCATCACCAGGCCCATTATGGAACCGGGTAAACAGAGGATGCTTATTACTCCTAGGTGTACGACGCCTAGATTCCACGGTGCTCTTGGTGGTGTATATTGTTGTCCGGGGCCCATGTTGGGACCGGTATGAGGAGTAGTTTTAGCTTAAATACACGATGTGTATTTAGCCCTCTCTCCTAATGTTCATCACACCTGATATCTGCACCGTCTGGCTCTGGACACACCAGAGGTGAAATCAGGTGATTATAGGAGTAAGCAATCCTCTGGTTTACCGTGGGTCCTATGGCGAGCCCATAGTGGGTGCCCTGGGACACACCCAGAGGTGTTATGGAATACACAGAGGAGTGTGCTTACTTCCTTATTGACACCTGATTCCACCTCTGGTGTTGTTTTCCAATATAGGAGGTACAGCAGTCCTCTAGCCATTTGTGTATCCGACCGGTCAGGCTAAATTCAGGAGGGATGTCTTACTCCTATTACACCTGTGATTCCACCTCTGATGCAGCTACGATGGTATGATGCGCAGTTGGTGATGGAGTCTCGGCGATGAAGTGATGGCGGATGAAAAAACAAGCTTCTGAGAAATCGTCCCATTTGTCATAAAGTTTTGTTGTAAGTTTGCGGTTAATGTCTATGTTCAATAAAATATCCAGGTACGAAGCAGACAAAAGAAAAAAAAACCCGGATGAAACCATGATTAAAGGTATTTGCTTATTTGATTGTTAAAAAACGAACTAAGAACAAACATTAAACAACAAGAAAGTATGATAAATATCCTTTTTTATCAGTGTCCACGTGATATAGATTTTTCACATCGATTTCAATATGTATTACGGTCAGGTGAACAAAATCAGCAACTTTATGCAAGTACTGTTTCTTGCATTCATCAGCACACAGCAACGAACACACCTGACCTGTGGTAATATACAGAATAACAAGAATACATTATCTCTAACAATCAACGAAGAAAATCTTCTATAGGTGTAGGTACATGTATATATATATATTGACAAGTGGTACAAATATTAGAAATTCAAATCATCGTGTTTGTGTGTAGTAATAATAATAATAGAGCATCAACCAATACTCAAAGTATAGAGTTTGATGCATGAAAGAAAAGTCATGAAGAAATACGATGTCATTGATTTCAGTACGTAGAGCAAAATGGTTGTCATATGTAAGAAAAAGTCAAACCTATAATAAGAAATATTTAAAACATCTACATAATTAGATGCTTCATCCACAACAAGAAACATGTGCTTCAAGCAAATTGATTATTAAAACAACTTTGATTTTTAGCTGAATACAAACGATTATCATTTGCTGTTCTTGATATGATAAAACATTTTTATAACATAGAATTTCGCCAATGCATATATCCCTAGTCTTTGTCAAGAAGTGATGCATTGCTTGGTTTCCCTCGCTTGCAAAAGTATCTATTTCTGCAATATTGTACCAACACATTTTCTAACTGATAACTCGAAAAACAAATTCTGAAAATTCTTGAAGATTAGTCGTTTAACCTCTGACCTAACCTCTGGGAGAGGGCATCTAAGTTTTGCATTAACTTGTGCCTAATCAGTTTGGCATTATGTCAATAAAATATGTTTAATTCAATTCAACCTCTGAGTAAAGTATTGGACTTTGCCTCTTTTATGGCTTAAAGGTGTCGAACTTTTAAATCAACTACTGAAAATTTTTGCATGAATTCTTAGAAATATGATCCTTAGATCTTACTTCCGTTTTAACGTTGAATTACTTATAAGATGGAAGACTAATTCAGTGTTTTGAAAATGCATCACTGGCCAATGTAGTTTTAGTCTTTAGAAAAAGCCAAAGAAATGTAATGTTATTTTCAAACCTTGCGATTCCTTTAGTGTATGAAAAATAGAAGGAACTTTTGATATATCTTTCTCGGACGTAACCCCAGATATGTATTGTTTATGCATTATAATTTGGTTGCAAATGTTAATTCCTATTTTTAAATGGTAATAACCTGTCTTAATATTTGGGGCTAATTGTTTACTTGCTTAATCCTGCATTTTTGGCAAAGAATATCGCCAAATGAACACTTTTATTCCCAGTAATGAAATGCAACTGTTATTGAAGATTTCTCTTGAACAGAACTCTATCACAAAGAAATGTTTAATTAAAAAAAGCAGCGATTTTTACTTGGCATGCTTCCATACGTGACACAGGTACTTGAGAAGAGAAACACAGAAAGAATTATCATTGTAGTCTAACTTGAGATGTTGAACTTTATTACATTTGAGAACACGAGACATTTACAATTTATTCACACTTACCTTTTACATGAAGAATGAACATGTAATTTAAACTAGATTCTTGAAGAAAAATACACTCATTTTTCTATAATATATATAAATTAGCGTCCAAAAGAATGCAAGAGTGAGGCGTGGGTGGATTTGCACCACTGCGCACCACTTTATATAGGAACCTTGACGAACAA
>CAJDSM010074901.1:275-12294 GCA_903981925.1 Ostrea lurida
GTGTCCTGATGCTACAGCTAACCACTTTCTATGTCATTGTAGAAATTTGTAGCAGTAAGCCAGATCTGATCTCTGGTGACCAGTTAACTCAGTTAACTTAGGAGAGCATCTGACTAGAGATTCAGGGGGCCCGGGCTCAAATCCTAGTCTCAGTGATCCGTTGCATTTTCTCCCTTCCTGTTACAGTTTGGTGCCGTTGACCACCCCTGGACTTACAGGTGAAGGTCTTGCCATGGGCAAAAAGAATCTAGGCGGTGTGTCTTTGGGGACGAAGACAATTTCAGGAGGGAGGAATGTAGCAGTCAGCTGGGTTCGATCTCCGGTGACCATTTAGCTCAGTTGGTAGAGCACCTGACTAGAGATTCATGCGGGGGCACGGGTTCGATTTTAAGCCTGGTCTGTTGCATTTTCTCCCTTCCTGCTACAGTTTGGTGCTGTTGACCATCCCTGGACTTGCAGGTGAAGGTCCTGCTAGGGGCAAAAGGAATCTGGGTCGTGCGTCTTTAGGGACGAAGAAAATTTAAGAAGGGAAGAGTTTAGTGGTCAGCTGGGTTCGATCTCCGGTGGTTAGATAGCTCAGTTGGTAGAGCACCTGACTAGTGATTCAGGCCCTGAATCAGGGGGACTGGGTCTGAATCCCAGTCAGGTCTATTGCATTTTTTGCCTTCCTGTTGCATATTAAAATGTTGAACAATATGACTATCACTGGATAAGTACTCTGATATGAATCTAGAATATAACAGATATATTTCCAACTTTGCTGGGTCTTGCATGCATCATCCAATTTAGATTTCCGATCAAATCTTGGATGACTGAGTGTCCCAAACTATGTAACAAATTTATCATTGTATATGTCTCAAATTCCCTGTTGGGCTATGATGAGATGGGGGAGGACACACTAGTCCCAATGGTTTGCAAGCACAGATTTTAATTTTATCCCATTGAATACCTTTACAATTCAGCCATGTTCATTCTCTTGCACTTCTTTCCTGTTTTATGTTTGCAACTTCAGACACCATGTTGGTTTTGTATTTAGGATGTACATACATGAAGCAAGTAAGGAGGGATACAATGAGAGATCAAACTCACAGTCTATTTATAATTAGCACCATTGGTTAGACTAGAGAGTTAAATCCAAAGTAACTTTCTGCTGCAATAAAGGCATTTACTACATGTATATGAATATCTAGTCACTTTTTTACATTCTCAACAGTTCATCATAATTTCACATAACTTTGAATTTTAAGGTAGTCATTTAATAATTCCTCACTCTGCAGGTCCTGGGAGATGGATAAGATGGAAAAATGAAGTGGACCGCATGGCTGAGGTCACCTATTTCTTGCTCACAACAGTTGCAGGTAGATTTTTCGTAGCTGATAATATAATGAATTACAACAGTTTGTGACTTTGTATAATGAATGTGTGTTAATTTTGTTTTGTAATTTCAGGATATCAGACAGTTGGAGAGGAGTATGTCAATATCATACAAATTGATAAACACAGATTAAATCTTCCATCAAAACTGGTATGTGAATAGCAGTAGTATAGTTTTTGTGGATATTCATAACAATCATCTCAGGGGAATGATAGTTGCAGTAAAATGATTTTCATAAGAATCTGCCAGGTGTCTTTTTTTCAATAAAGTCACTACCCAGAATGTCCACTCAAATATGTTTTCATTAAAGTCACACAGGTGCCTCAGTATCAAGCACAGGGGTTAAGCCCATTTTGGCCCCGAAACTCCTCGTATAAACCATAAATAAAGATGACCAAGACAGATCACTAACCACTCGCTTCAAACACCTGCAAAAAATCAAAAAGGCATTTTGAAATGCGTAATCTACAGATTGTTATGCCTAAAACAATGTCTTAACTTCATGCATGCAGAATTTCAAGTCACAGGGTCTTAAGATAGTGGATTTATTTATGGTTACAAGGATTTTTTGGGGTCAAAATGTGCTTAACCCCTGTGGTATCAGCACAGAGCCTGATCACTTCAGTTGATCCATTTCAGTGAAAAACTCCAAAAATTTCCAAATAATTTCAGAATTTCATTCTCAAACTATGATCCTTTTGGCTAGATTAGGGCTTTCCAGGGCTTTTGACTATAGACTTGATCAAATCCTTGAACTAATGAATTGCATAATTTCCAGAAAAGATTGATAATGGTATCTCTCCATGTGTTTGGCCCCTATGGAGTGGCACGCTTTTTGGACTGGGTGGAGAAGAAGTTTCAGTCCGGTGAGTGGGACAGCGTTCCCAAGGAAACAAGGGACATTATCCTGAAATCACTTCCTGTTCTTCAGCAAGCTCTCTCACTACTGCAAAGGCTTCATCTGGCCATGTTTTATCTCCGAGGTGTGTACTATCACATCGCCAAACGCGTGACAAATTAGCTATTGTAGTTATTTATTCACTCCAGTTTTATTCTTTAAAAATTATAACCCATTATATGGCATATTTTTTTTTAAATTCCAAATTTCATAGACAGGATGGTCATGATCGATAATTAAATGGCTTCAGCATATTTTCAGGTCATATGTCAGTGGTCAAGAATTTTTCTAGCATGCAGACAGCAATTTTACGACTTATGAATTAGAAACTTTTCACTAGATAGTCATCAAAGTTCATTGGCAAATTGATTGTTAGTAGATGGTTTCTGATCAGAGGGTCATCATGTTTCTTAAACATGTATTTCATTTTGGGAGTTATACATGTTTTTCAAGAGTGTCTGGTAATTGTAAAGACTCAAGGTTAGGTATGATATGTTGCAGATTAAGTTCAGTTTATCCAACACAGAAGGATCTTCAGTACAACAGAGCTTCCGGGCTCTTGGCTGGTTGTCCATGGCTCAGCTTGGTTTCAGTGTTGTACAGCTGTTGTATCACAGCTACAAATCATCCAAATCACTGTCGTCTCAAACAGAAATCAGGTAGGCAGCACTAAGATCAGCTTGAAGCCTTCTAGAACTTTTGACACATCTTAATTTTTATCACTCCATGGAAAGATTATGTTTTGACCCTTGTTAAGTATTTCCTATAAGTTAGTGACAAATCTCTGTTAAATTTTATAAAAGGGTATTGGTAAAAAAGAATGGTGATTGGTAATCTAAATATCATGTCATAAATTTTGGATTAAAATATCTATGACAAGGTGCTGTTTTCGATTCAATTGCCTTTCTCAATACGCTGTTCCAATTTCGTAGATGGAGCATGTTGCTAATGGATTGGTATAAATGGAGATATATTGTTTCCACCAAATTTGTGGTTTGATGACGCAAACATTTGAATTGCATTTAGTTAATAGATGAACAAATGATAAATGTTATTATTCATGTTCTATTTCTTGAGAATCAAAATAAAAAAAAAAAATTCTAGAATCTAAGAATTTCACTTGATTGTAAATCTGAATAGATAAATTGTCGGGTTTTTGCGTGCAGACACGGTTACACTAGACAGGAATGTTGTTATCTTGGAGACAGGATGAAACACGCAACACTTAGGTGCAATTTTTTTGTTGGAACCATGCATATTTTATGAATTTTGGGCTAACTAAGTATAACTTACGCATTAGTACTGTTCTTTGCCCTTAGACCATACTGTATTATAGCTCAGTAAACATCATGTTTCATGATATCTAGGGTGAACCAGTTATAGAGTGTATATTTGTGTTTTAATCACTTCCTTTTCATGTCTCGTTTCCAGTTGAGTTCCTATAGAGAGAGAATTGGCAGCCCAGAAGCTAGTCTTTTTACCAGAACTATACCACCAAGGGTGACATTTTCTAAGTGACATTTGGTTTTCTATACAAAAGTCGATGTTGAAACCTCTAAGGAGCAGAGATGGCGATGCACGTAATTTGTTGACTTTAGATAAACTATCTTTTGGTGATATTAGTTAATTTTATTAAAATTGAAAAGTAAGTCCTTTTGCTATGGAAAGAAAACCTATACACTGGCCAGTTTTGACACATACATGATAATGACATATACAATTATTCACCTAGTGATTGTCTTAATACACATTTGTGTTTTTTAGCAAGAAATTTTATGGCTTGTTTTAATATTCATGAATCTATCTTCAAAATGTGAGTCACTAGAGTTGCTTCCCTTGACAACAATTTCGCAATGAACAGTACGATTATAGGAGATGAGGGTCAAATATAAATTATATAAAGATATGTACATTTAAAGTGTGCAAGAGGTCTAGATTTAAAGAAAATTATAACCCCGTAATGAAATGAAGCCATAGTTTTGATATTCAAACTTAGGCCTGAGGGAAGATTTCAGTTCATTTTTAATGAAGATGTGAGAGATTACACAGCATCGTAATTTATTTGTCTTTGGTCTCGTGGTGTTGGAAGTATCCGCATCTAAAGCTGCTACACATCTAGATGACCTCAAGGAGAATTGCATATTAAATGAAGAAATTATGTGTACATATATTATGCTGCATATGTAACTTTTGCAAGATGTTTCACATGAAGACAAAGAATTTTTGAGAATATTACTGTGGAATTGTTTTATTTGTGGGGGACAATGTTCGTGCTATAACAACAATTTTGCTGGTCGTAGCACGTCATTTCGTGGGAAATTGATACTATTAATGCATGGCCATATCTTAAAGATTAAAAGAAAAATAAAACAGTTTGTGGGGCGTAATACATCAGTGGGTAGAAGACCACGAAATCACGCAATTTTGTACCCCCACAACAATGATGATTCCAGTAATAGATCTCAGAAGGAGGAGAACATGTCTGTCATCATTGTGGAGAAAATTGCACACTCTTATGATTTCTTAGATTACAAGTGCTAACATGCAAGATACTGTTAACATGTCAAAATAACCTTTAGCATTTGTAAAAGGAGGGAAATTGCAACAAATCACAGGATTCGAAAATTTAGGCGAGGAGGGGGGCGAAATCTCTTAGTCAGCGTGTCTACAATTGGGCTAACTGGCCACCATGATACAAGACAGAGACGCCCACCCTGTCTTTCTTAGGGCTTGATCATGGACAATGAAAATTCTTGTAGAGGATTAAGTCCTGGTTCATATCACGCAGTGTGTGAGAATTGTGGCCGATTCAACCATGGTTTGATCCTGTGGCCAGAGCTCAGTTGGTTTAGGCACTTTTGAAGCTTCAGGGCATGGGGTTGAATCTGGTCTGATCTGTTACATTTTCTTCTTTTTGTTACATTGCAGTGTCGGAGACCACTTCGGATGCAATGTGAGATCCTGCTAGGGGAAAAAAGAACTGTGGTTGTGTGTCTGCAACAACGGCCTAAATTATTAACTGACGACTTAGAACTCTTAGATTTGTCTTGGATAACAGGAATCATTTTAGATCGCAATGAACTATTTTACTCTGGTTGTTTAGAGCAAATGGAAATCCAGGGTAAGCTTCACTTCTAGGACCCCTTGACGCAAAAACATCGTCTGTACAAGTACTAAGTCGTACTTTTGATGTAGACGCTTAACCAGTTTATTCCCTATGATGGCCTGAAGGGTCATAAATTATTTGACTTTTGAGTGCAGTATGCAGGAAGGGGGGGGCACATCCAACATTGTGTATTAGAATCTTTTCATTAATCTTTAAAACTCGTTCACCATTACCTGCTGTTTCTGGACAGATACTGTGGAATCCTATTTTAGCGGGGACAATGTTCGTGCTATTTATTGGGTTATTTTGACCCAAGAACATATAATCTTATCATATTATGCCGTTGCTATTATTAATCAAGTTACAAAAATAGCGCTACAACCTGCCAAAATTTCGGTTTACGAAACATGCCCCACATTTAAATAATTGACAGTAGTCCTTAGCATTAACATGCATGTACAGAGCGTAGCCACGAATTATATTGGTACTGCTTTATAAGTGAAGTACCGGGGGGGGGGGAGGGGGGGGGGGAGGTCTTAGGTTAATCTCCCCAGAACTAATTTTTAAATTTATGAAGCAATCGTATGAATGCGAAACCAGTAATCATCTGAAGACTGGGTTGTATTGGGTACTAGCAATCCTCCAGTGACGAAGGGCAAGGCTATTGAGAGCAGCCAGGAATGAAATGCCTTTTGATTCTCCTGAGCTGCCCAAATGTATTGGGGCACAGGCTTCTACCGCAATGCTACATAGTGCTTGCCCAGTCCGCAGGGTTATGGCGGTACAGGTAAATTCCATTTCTAGCGCATTGGCCTTGAATGGTGGTACTGTACCTTTCATGCAAGCAAACTTAACGGGCTTCAACGCGGGCCATCTCACCTCCCTCCATGTATAAGGTAGACTCTGTTTGGCAGGTGCTTGGGTCAAATACTCTCGTGCTCTAGTAGATGAACACTAATTTTGCGGTCGGTGTCCACAATACCCTGAAGCTCTCAGCCTGTTATACATGTATTAACGAGTAAAGCCTGTACGGGCGGATTGTCGATGGGCACGGTTACACCCGCTGTCCTCCAATGCCTGCAGGGTATTCCTGTGACATCTACCTCCGCTGCTGATTGACCTTCAGCCAATCTCCTGGCTGCAACTGGCTTAGGTTCCCTTCCAGGTCAACACGGCACTGGTCTGAGCGTTGTCTACTCCTCTGGACATGGCCAAATCTCCCTGATCTCTGACCACTCTGGGGGTTTCTGTGTCGGCTGGCTCCGGTATTTCGCGTCACCGTGATTTCTTTCGTCCACGACCACCTCGGACAAGCAGTATCTCCTGTGAAGGGCTAGTTCTCCCTCCAACCTTAACAGTCATAGTTGACTGTAGTTCTCCTCCCTTGGATTTCGAATTTTCGAGCGTATGTGTGCTCGTCAGTGTGCTGGAGATTGTCGTAAACTGTCTCGTATTTCTAACTACAGGTTTATGCCGTGCGGGACTGAGAACGTTCTCCGCTGAAGCCTCTCACCTCCTTCTTGTTGAACCTCGGTGTCTACATTGGTGGGTCTTGGTCCATTCTTGTGGTCAGTGTAAGGGGGGCTTTCTTGATTCTCTTATGTCTTGCCTTCGCTCCTACCCTTTGTTCACTTGTCCTTCCATATCAAGATCAGGGCCAGTTCTTTTGAAGTGTGGCTTCTGCATTTGAACACCATGCGGGCTTCTGTGTGTTGCTGTGAGGTCAGGAAGGTTCCTAGGAGGCTCAGCCACGCAGCTCCTTTCAGGATCCCCAGGCTGACAGCCCCGCTTCTTGAGCTGTTTACTGTATGGGATGTCTGATTGCCACCACGCCTTGTGTCCCTCTAAGCTTTGCATGATTGTTCTGTTGAGCGGTGTTGCAATGTTATGCTCAAGTCAATGCCTCCTCATGGTTTTGGTGGGCATCCAAGGCAAGAGCCTGACCTGTCCTCAACACCGTTAGTCCTCAGGGGATGTTCAAGAGTGAAATCCAGCCCATGTAATATAATTAATGTGACTAGTTTATGCGGTTTTTTTCCTAGTCTATTATACTATCCCTTGCTAGTATTGCAGTCAGGTTTGTATTAATTCTGCTGCTTATTTGACTAACAAATCACGAAAGTGTGTAAATATCGCGTACCTTGTTCTGTTTCAACATTATATGAGTTGAAAATACACATCATGATTAGTTCCTTGTTTGTATTGTTCATATGCTTTTACAAACATGGCAATTACAAACTGGTATGGTCTTGGGTAAAACCTTTTTTTACATTATAATGGGAGTTCAATTGCCTTTTACGGCGTAAATATATAGGCTTGTCAAATTGTCGTGCGATTTGATTATCTAATTGAATAGCTACTTCTCTTATCTTTCTGCCATAAAAATGGGGCGGATCTTGCGGAACAATTCAAGCTTTATAAACAGTGAACTTATATCATGTTGTACAGTTATAATAGTACTTACATGACAAGTGCTCGCGAGTCTCGATTCAATATAACTAACGCCTAATAAATTATGTGACATTTGGGAGGGCGCAACTTTTATTTTTATCGGAAGCGGGCACCAATTATTATTACGGATCCGATTATCTGGCCGAATTAACTGGGCTTAAAAACGGAAATCTTCTATTTTGAGGCAAATTTTTGTTTGTGTAATAGTTAATCGCAATTTAGCACATCATCAAACGTATATAATGAGCGTGCTAAGGGACTATTAGGTTATAGTAGATTGTTATTTATCTTTCTGTCAGATCTATATGATTTATGATAAGTTATGAGAGGAAGAATGTATCATCGACATAACCAGATGTTACAGTGCACTCAAAGTGTCTTTGCAGATTATTGTCTCTTGGAAAAAATCCAAATCAACATGCATGATAAGAAGTGATGCTTGTAAACTTTGTGAGACTGCGTGATTTCATCAAGGGATCTACACAAGATAATCAGACATCGTGAAGTGAATAGAGGCAGTTGAGTGCTGCATTTTGTCAATTTTAGTATAATGAGATAGTTTCATTATAAAGGCATATGACTTCGCCTAATTTTAATTTAGAACAAGATCGGTTAAGAAACATATGGTTTCGTATTTGTTTTCAGTCAGCTCTGTTTTATATAATGGAGGTTTTTTTTTTTAGAAGAAAAGAAATGTCAGGAGATAGGGTTCGATTGTGTATGTTCCTGCAGCAGAGTTTGTAGTTCTTAACTTGACTATGAAGATATCTACAGTCTATCTTGAGTTGATTAGCTTACTTTCTTATAATTTAATTTTAATTGCATTACGTTATTGATATGATAATGCTAAATATATAGTATTTATGCATGGCGACCATATTCCGTCAGCAACCAAAGTAGAAACAACAAGTCAAATGCATATTTGCGTTCATTTCTAGGATCTCCTAATAGAGCAGTCTTAGATTTACCAAAATAATTTGATGTTGCTCAATCTTGTTTCAGCCAATCATTGTTGTTAACAGTAATTAATTTATATCCAAATATTCCAAGTAATTACTAGACCAGCATACTTTATTTCTTTCAAAATGTTCAATCAGAAGTGCAACAATTTAATACATATCAGTCATCTGCAGATCAATCAATTTAGAATGCAATGAACAGGTAACCTATTAACTTATCAGGAGTCACATAACGCTTGTCCGATTGGCGGACACGTGACTAAGCCAGTTTGGACAAGTGAATTCTCTTACACTTGTGCACCGGAGTGATTATTCAGAGAAATGTTCGTATTTTAAATTTTTTGGATATTAAGTCTGTATGATATGAGAGTTTGTTTTTATCAAAGTCTCTTAGAAGCTTTTATTCTTCATAATTATTGACGTACGACTTATTCTGTGTTTTAAGAAAATAATGGCTGCTTCGCGAGCGAAACTGGTTTAGAAAGACATAGAAAAAACGGAAAGTAGAGATAGATAATGAAGTTCCCATCAAAATAAAAACGAGTTTTTAGGCAGATTGGTACATTTCGGGCTTTAATTAATTTGTTTTTATCCTTAGCGGGGCTGTGTTGACGTTATTGTGTCAAAAGCTGCGTAAGATTTATTTGCATCCTGACGACTTGTCTTTTATTACTGGTACAAAATGAATTACCACAATTGCCAGCATCTGTGCATTTTTGAGGATTGAATAAACCATTGGATTCGTATTAAATGTGTTTTATTTTTATTCTTTTATCAGTTAATTTATTTGGAAAGTACAGTTTTTTTCGGACAATGTGAAAGTTTGAGCTACACTTGCCCAACGGCAAGTGGAATAAAGTTAATGTCTATCCCTGCATATAGCACCATTTGTGATATGAAGGGAGAATATATTATGTGAATGACTGGAGTCACTGGACCATCAATCAGACCCAGCACCCTGGCATGTCAGATGCACAGGGATAAAATATAAAGAACGACTCCAATAAAACTACAATATTGATTTTGAAAACCATGAGATTGTTTGGCATATCTTATACTTTTCATCCATTTCATTTCTTGTAGATGTTTTATGATTATCTGATATATCAGAACTCTTTTCTTCAACTATTGGATGCATGAAAAGTATTATACATGGGGGAAATATTGATTCCCAAAACTTTTATATTGCAGACTGACTCTTTTTACTCAGCAATGAGACTTTTACTACCACAGCTTGAGAAACAGCGGGCTGCCTATGGTATCAAGGAGGTGAGTACCTGTAGACTAGTGGTAGATGACATGGTGTTGGTTCTTTATATGCATTAAAAAAAATTCTGTATATACATGTATTTATAGTTGTCTTAATATTTTGCAGCATATGTTGGCGAAGCTGTTGATTGAAGTACTGTGTTTGGGGAAGGATAGTGCAGATTCCAACCGACTGCTGAACTACAAAGCACCGAAAGCTGCCAAAGGCGTATGCATATATCACAAATTAAAATGATTTCATGGCAAACTTGAATTTCAACATTTTAACTAAATCTTATTAAATTCCATTATATTGGAAGTAAATTCAGAAACTTTGATGTATAACAAAAAAAAATTTATCTTTAGGATGCAGGTGATTTTGCAGCCGTGGCTTATTTTGTTCTGAAAAACCGCTGTCCTGAAAAGGGAACACTAACAATACAGGAAGTCAACGATTGTCTGGACGGCATAGCGACGAACAACGCTGCAAAGAAGAAGGACCTCGTCCGCAAGAACATTCTGAAACTCCTGACCAACATGTCTGCCATTGAATTAAAGTGGCTGATCAGGATGATTGTCAAGGAGCTGAAAATCGGGCTCAGTCAGACCTCAGTATTCAATGTGTATCACTCAGATGCAGAGGAGTTCTATAATGTCAACAACAACCTCGAAAAGGTGACTTTTTTTGTTTACTGTTACTGTAACATCATTTATTTTTGTGAGTTTAAAATTTTGTGGCTTTGACTCTAATGATCAATTTGTTGACATTAATTTTCGCTGATTTACAATTTATTCATATACATTGTATATTCATTTCAAACGCAAAATTTCGTCATGGATTTATTTTGCGTTTAATTTGCCCAGGAAATAATAAGAATTAATCCACAACAAAATTAATGATTTACGTTTTAATTTTTATTTGAGAATTATTTAGGGACCCAGCATTGAGAATCAGATCTTCAAACTTTTGCTGAACAGTCGTGAACTGCCTTGATTGTTTCAATTTCACTTCGTACAAGTATTATGTTATATAGATAATTCAATGGAATGAGAAATTTATTTTATTAATTAACCCTGGCACTATTTCTTCATACCACGATAATAAACTTGTTCTTGTTTGGTCAGAATGTGACAAGGGAGATTTCTTGGATACATTTCAATTAAAGATTTATGAGGACAGTTTACATTTCAGGCATTACGGTTTAGTAAATTTTGGATTGCTCCATGAGGATATTAGTCGATTTGTTGAGGACAAGAGCGTGGATGCCAGAGATATGGTATGACGTGTCTGCTTACCCTTTACCCCCTGCTTGGTGAGAGGGCAGCACCTGACCAGGTAGGAACATTGTTATCACTGATGTCTAGTGAGACATATAAACATATTTTGGTTTTACTACATATGCATAAATTCATTCCAGTCATAAAAGAACATCTCAAAACTTTACGAGTTTCATGAAATCACTAGATTTTCACATTTTATATTTCTGTTTTCTCTTTGTAGGTTGAAAAATTAATGGGTGGCAAGCCTTACATTGTAGAAACAAAGTTTGACGGAGAGAGAATCTTGCTGCACAAACAGGATGGAGAATACAAATATTTCTCTAGGAGGTGACTGTAAATCTTAAAACTTCAGGGTTCAAAATTAAGTGGAAATACTCGCTAAATGCGACCATAAATATATTTTAGCGAGTGCATTGCGTCATATACTCGCAATTTTTAGCGACTTCATCTACCGACTATTCCGGATTTTTGTTGTCAGTCAGTTCCGGTTTGAATCATTATTTTCCTAGAATTTCTATCGCAAAAACGCTTGAATGATTGCGCAATGACCTCAAACGTTAATTTAACAAAGATATAGTCAAATTGGTTGTCGAAAACTGTCCGTGTTCTGATAAAAAAAATCCACTGGACTTGACAACTTCCTAGAAAACGTCGGTCCAAATGAATAATAAAAAATATCGGACATGATCGTAATGTTTTAG
>CAJDSM010074908.1:9101-23646 GCA_903981925.1 Ostrea lurida
TAAAGATACACGAACAGTGATCAATCTCGTAAGTCCCAATTAGAATGCAAAAACACAAGAGTTGGGCAAACACGGACCCTGGACATACCAGAGGGGGTGGGATCAGGTGCTAAGAGAGTAAGCATCCCCTGTTGACGGTCACACCCGCCGTGAGCCTCATTGTCTTGATCAGGTAAACGGAAACAATCCGTCAGTCAAAGATCGAGTGTGTGAATTTACGGCCTACAATGGTTATGATAACACATGTCAACAGGCATTTGACTCAATGGCAGGCATATTGGTAAACTAAAGTTTTAGACGACCATGAGAATTTACGAAATGCTGCCTTTAAACGTGGACTGTTGAAACCCCTATGCACAACCAACAACTTGTCTGTACCGTAGCAAGTTGATACGTTAGATATGTCGTTAATGTCAAAATAAGATAGAATGCAAAAACACAGAGTTGGGCAAACACGTGACCTGGACATACCAGAGTGGGGGACAGGTGCCTAGGAGGAGTAGCATCCCCTGTGACCGGTCACACCCGCCGTGAGCTCATAGTCTTGATCAGGCAACAGAACTTCCGTAGTCAAATCAGTGAAATAACGGCCTTAAGATATAAATAATTTGTCATATGTTCAGTGCTTCGAAATAGTGAGCTTGTGGTACAGAAATTATAATATTCATATACTATAATCTACAGATTGCCACGTGCCGTTTAACACGATTGATAATTCCTGTAAGGGATCTTATGCTCTCCATTTCGAAATGTCTCAGCTAAAAAATTGTAAACCTGTGTTACAGTAATCACTAAGGAATGTTACTTACGTAATCTCACAGAACGTGATTTCTTTTACCGAACAACTTTCGAAAATATTGACCTGTAATACTTCTAATGTCGTCTATGCAATTGAGTGTACCCTTTGTGGTTTGATCTATGTTGGGGAAGGCAGAGGGGTCACGTAACAAAAAGATATCGGGGCACATATTTCAAATTAAATAAAGGTGGTAACCAACTTAATATTTATAAATGTTTAATCCGTTCTTATCTTCATGAGAGTTATAAATTTAGAAATTTTTTTTTACAACATAACAAATATTACCAACATCCATTTCGTAGACAACAACGATCACTGAATGAAAAATTCTGGGCAGCTTATTCGTAATTGATATATCAGAACCTTTCTCATATCAACATATCAAAATTTGACTGATTCAACACTTTGCATGACAATATGTACGATAATTAAAGACAAACTTTTTAACATTATAAGGGAACAAGGTTAGACATATCAACAGGGAAAGTATATCAATATCTAATATGATATCACCATTTCTAAAATTATATTAATAAAAATGGAATATAATTGTATGTTGTGGCTATATATTCGACTGCAGGCTCAAGTCCACTCGCGTACCCAACCGACTCGTACCCAGGTGGCGACGTACCCTCACCGACTCGCTACCCAGTGGAGTTCGTACCCTCACCGACTTCGTACCCAGGATGGAAGAATACGTTACCAAAAGATTTTATTTAACTCGTAACGCCAACAGAAATTGTTCCACTTCATGGAAAGCATTTGGAATATCTCAAAATTGAAAAGGTGACCCAAAGTTTGTCTCTCTTGATCGACCGAAAATTCTAAAATTTGACCCGGAAATTCTTTGAATCAAAAATATATTTGACACCAGGACAGATTCAATTCAATTCGTTAGCAACAAGATAGGTGATACGAGTGATATAAACAATGCGCAAATATATATACATTACAGAGCGAAAGCGTTTGCCATCGATTGAAAGCATTTGCAACATTACATACATCATGTTCATTATTAATTTCAGAGCTATACAAATTAAGGCAATGCCACTGTAAGAATTGCACAGTACACAACTTGCACATTACATACATCAATCCAGTGCATGCAAGGATTTACGGGGACCCTTTGGAGCGGTTAAAGTATTAAATCAAGTTAATCAATTTCAATGAACACCACTTGTGCCTGTGTGCATTTTTGATGGTTCAGGTAGCAAAGTATATCTTATACCACTGATAACAAGGTCGTTTGTTTAACGCCCAGCTGGAATTTTCCGTATCATATTTCAGAATTACCAACTATGGTATTAATTACCACAAATATGACTGTGGTATGGGTGTCATTAACATCAGACCGCCGTGACACAGACCTGCCGCTTTTTAAAGGTGGAAAATGTGAAAAAGGATATGGTCTGACACGTTAAAGGTAAAAGCTGAGATCAACTCGCAATCTTTCCTGGTTAACAAAAGGAACGTTCTAACCATCCTACCAAACCTTTAACATGCCGGCCATGTATCTTTTAAGTGACCTTTACTTAGCTAGCAAGGTTTTGCAATGATTTTAAAAGTTAACAGTATACCTTAGCAATAAAGTAGTCCAACCTGAAAATTTCGTAGATTTGGCTGACTGCTATGGCCTCCTAAGGAACCATGTGCGCAACCCACAGATATTTGACTCCCAGGAAAACAATCCTGTCCATACCAAGAAACATGGGGTACAACCCTAATACATATTCAAATGTGAAAGCAAAGCTAGCCGACCCACCCACTACCCACCGTACCCGTCAAACAAAACACGACACCAAAGTGCAAAATATTTAAATGTGACCCAGTATTACAGTTTGTACAATGGATTTAAAATATTTTTGGTAACCTTGGCAAATCTTGCCTTTACCCTGGACCAAGTTACAATGAAAAGAAATTGGAGGGAGAAGGACTGCAATTTTGAACTCACCGAAAGAAGAGAAACCTAAAGACCAAAAGGGCTCCAGGCACAGTCCCAGCTCTCGTCGGAGGACAAACAACAACCCGGGCCAGCAGAAAGACCAAACGCACGGCCGTCATGGCGAAGGTAAATGCTCCGGTTTACCCCCAGCCCAAACCGCCGCAAACCAAGACACGTTCCTCATACCAGTAAGCGTAAATGTACAGGCGGTTAGCGACCACCGCGGATATGAAACTGGGGAATATGGTATGACACACCTCACGCAGGCCGGAACAATGGGAGCGCCCGGGCTAACAGTCTCCCGTTGCCGAAAACGGACAGTCGCTCGATGGCACCCGAGTTCATCACCAGACTAGTGTGGGCCTCAAGGTGTGAAATCGGCGGCCTCAGCACAATAACAAGGATGAGGCGATCTCCGTAAACAGTTCACCGTTGCGTTTATTTCAAATAACACTTCCAATGCCCTCGTTATCCACCAAGCTTGGCCTGGAGGTTAAGAGAGGTTGCGTAAGGAAAAAGGTAAAGGCAAGATTGGTGGTGAAAAGATGGGAGAACCGGGTCACAAGACACGGGGAACAGACATTAAACGTATTTAACCGGAACAGACGGAAACCAACTCACGAATACATCAACTTACAAATATCCGAGCACGAAACTCACGAACCTGGCGCATTGAGGGCAAAAACCCCCAAACAAAAGCATGGATAGACTACTTACTAACCCGACCAGTGTTATAGGGGTCCTTGAGGTTGGTGTTATCCGCCTCAACACGAATATATCGTTTCCGGACAGAGATTAGTACTATTATGTATACCAGCTTTCATACAAACACACATGTTATAAGAGATGATTGAAAATATACAAATCAAAGTGAAATACTTAAAAGATAAAAAATTTTCAAAAATTTAATAAAATTAAAACAATAATAGAACACAAGAACCCTGTTTCCAATATAACACGAATCAACTTTCACCAGGTTGATCAACCTGAAATAAAATCTCACCCACATCCTTCAATTTATTAACCAGTGCAAAAGATGGAAAGGATTATAATGTCTTGAATATCCAATTACCAAGCGGTTCTTGATAGTAAGACTCTATCAAATGCATTGCATTTTTTTAGATTAAATCAAACAACTGTACTAACGATTCTAGAATGAGAAAGAATGAAAATTATCATGATAAATTAATATACAGGTATGTATGTTATTGCGTACAAGATGGATTAGTTATTATTATATGCATAAAATTTTAAAAGCGCACAATTTTACAAACACATATGCATAGCGAATGGCACGATGTACGTAACAAACTAAACGTACAGTTGTACAGGGTGTGACATATAAGATGAATGACAAGACAAAATATAAAGATGCCACCAAGTAAATTTGATTTATGATTTGAATGAATGTTATAGATGATTCCAATTTCATCAAAAATAAAAAATAAAAATTACCAGTAAATAGGTTTGTTTTTGCACCTGTACAGTTTATCATATTATATCAGATTAATTAAAGTTAATTAGTACCGCTTAATTCTGCTAGTTTAGGTGGGAGTGCTGGAAATAAACCTCTTCCTTATGGTACCAATTTGTATTTAGGAGGGACGCTGGGATGCGTTTGTAACTCCATGGGTGCTCTGAATCACAGTCTTGCTTACATTTTATACCTTATATATGAGCAATCCTGCGAAAAGTATTCCACGTAACCCCGCGTTGTATTTTTACAATTATGTTTCGCATCTCTAAGCGCGCTTCGTGTGCTTCTAAACAGTATAAAATAGAGGCGAAGGACTCCGAAACAGAACTTTAGTCCAGTTTCGAAGTAGAAGCTGAAGCAGAAGCGTTCTCTTTTTTACAATTTTAATTGTGTAGATAAAAGTTTAAGATTAATAGACATTATTAAAGAAGCTTTAGACGGTGACTGAATAAAGTCTTTCCTGGCTTTTAATAATTAATTTACAACCGAGAAAGGATCGTGAAGAGCCAAGAAGAGCCGGGTAACTGAGCAGTCCGAGCTGAAGAGCCGGTATTGTGTAGTAAAGAGGCCCTCAAGAGCAAGCGTACTCAGGAGCAATCGAGCTGTAGGCGGCCGATTGCCAGGAGCTTCTTTGAATTATAGATGTATATAAGTTGGAATTAAACGACAAGTAGTCTAGACCTTTATCTGATATATATTTGCGGTAATCATAAGTTGTAATATTTTGAATAACAGGTCCTTTCAGAAAGTTAACTGAGGGGATCATCCGCCTTGATAGGTTATATATAATATAGTTGCACGCTTACAAGTTTTGGTGGTCAGCCTTGGTTGGGATACTACCTGGGCGCGTATGTTATTATTTGTACGATATTGGCAATACTCATGATCGGATGATCAATGTGCTTGACAATAAGAGAGGCTCGAGAGCCAATTTGCCTCGTTAAGAACTGGAGCTCTTTATCACAAAGAGCCATTTCCCACAAAACCTGTAGGCAACACCTAATACGAGATAATCAGGTTACAGACTCGGCGTTTGCAGCCGGGCGAACTGCTTGTATGGATTTGTGAGATCGAGGAGCAAACTGAGTTAACGAGAAAATTCTGTAACATTCGGACAACAGTGCTCGGACACTGTGCAAAGAAAGCCAAGAAAGAGAATTTAGACCTCCATCCTTACATTGAATAAGGATAACGGGAGACGCCCGCTAAGGAGACGTGAAGATTCCAGTGTCTAATTAACTTTAGAGAGAGCCAAGAGCCTCGTCTTCCCAACACAGAGGCAGTACTACCACCAGATAAAGTGATTCAAGCCCCAATCAACAATCAAGGAGGCCGTCAAATACCTCGAAACAGTTAAGGCCGTGCGACATACGGATGGCTCCACGTCATGTGCCTGTGACTGATAGTAGTCGCACTTTTGAGGCATGCCGCTAAAGTTGGTAACTGGGATGAAACGGGAGAAGGGGTTAGTACGTGTCTGTTTCCCACGAAGGCAGGGCTCAAGGTCGTCTTGGAAAATTTATCCGATAGTGGGTAACGAATTGAGCTACAAAAGAGCTTATATCTGTGCACTTAAGTGGACAGATTTTCTCTCCCCCAGATCAGGTAGACTTTATGTCATTTAGAGCTCAGACTCAGAGAGTGGAGACAGAAAGCGTCATGAATTCACTGCCGTCTGTCATTTTACTATGCAGCTTGGGTCAACAAAATCAGGCGTCTCGTGAACTTGGCAGATCCTACTGTACCTGCAGATGTAAAAAGAAACTCTACGCTAAAGACTATTTATTGACCGCTTAGCTATATCCGAGTATTCGGCTGAGAATCATAAAGGCTCAGGCCAAAGAATTTGAATGAGCTGTAAGGAATGCATCGAAACTGGGAGGCTTTCCTTAAAAACTGAACAAGAATTAGGAGGCATAAGGTCCTTATCTTAAGAGCTGCGGACAGGAAACATTCAAGGGCATGAATTAGCAGGTAGAGTTGAAAGAGCGTGAACCGAAATACGGTTACTGAATCTCAAAAGCAATGACGAGCTATTGTAGAGGAGCTTCAAGGAGGTTAGCAAAAGCATGGAAGATCGCGAAAAGAGATAAATAGACGAAGGAGCCTGAACTGGAGGAAAACGACTATTCTTGCTAATAAATGTGTAAAAAGGGCATCTCAGAAGGAATGTCGCTCTAAACGAAAGTATCCGAGTTACGAATGAGCATAACCATGCATACAGATGGAAGAAACAACGCAAACATAATAACACCATAGAAATAACCTAAGTCTCCTGAAAGTGTGGGGATACTGGGGGATGCTGTGAATTTTATGTTGAAAGCATCCATCAATGGTTTGTGCATTAAACATTATTGGTTCGACACTTGGAGCTACATTTGTTCTCTGTATGGCCATAAAACATTTATACATGATAAAACTTCTCGAAAGGAACCACATCATTTTGAAACTTAAAGAAAGTCAGTCTAGCCAGTCTATCCGCCTCAAGATTACGACCCCTCTAACGATTTTTGGGAGAAGATCAGTTTGTTCCAATCGTTATCCAGTAAAATATCGTTATAGCACAAAATTATTGTCGCAGAGTATGACTGTTGACCGATTATTTAGGTGATTGACTTTTTGATAGAAGATAGTGTTTAAGGGAGCACTTACTTCTTATAGTCGAGGTATCAAATTTAATAAACTATACAGATATAATGGTAAATACAAACGGAAACCTTTTCACATTTGCACATAAATTAAGAGTCATATTGGTATGTTACCGTGTGTGCTGTTAGGCAAATACTCATTCACATGCACCTAGGTCTGAAATCGGTCACAGGTTTTGCCATCATATTTGTTGTGTTACCTGAATGAAGCAGCCTCTGTCTTATGTGCCCTACGATAAAACTGCACACCTCAGGGGGGGTCTTGTGTGCGTGTAACATAAACATCAGCAATATCGAGGAGATTATGTGATCGTAGACTACTTACCCTTCCACTTGTACAATATCCGCCGAAGGATGGAGGATCTGGTATTGTCAGGAAACGTTACTAGTGCACACAGCTCAGTGGTGTTTCATGTAGCTGCGGTAACTATCAACGCCCCAAAGAAACCAAGAATGTCTATAATGTCCAATAGTCTGCTGCCCTTAGCACTCACAGACGACACGTGATGAAATTTGCTATCGTCTCGTGTGTACTGGTTCACCTAATCTTGCTTCATAAGCTGGACAAGCTTGTGTGTCGTCCAATATTTGTAAACTCACAGTTGTTTACATCACTGCAGTGCAGGTTCTGATGAGATGTCAGCACAACTACACATCAGCAACTCACTCAGAGGTGTATAGGCCAATATATGTAAACGTCACGCCAACACTCAACTCACTACCGTATATGCACAGTGAAAGGATGAGTTGCCGCAACTGACACTCTAATGATTGCATTGATCGTACTCAATGGCAAACGTGAATCATGAGTTTCCACAACCAGTGCTCCCAGAATTGGAGACTTTACTGCTTGCAGAATAATTGACTTGTTTATCGCAGAGTATGGGTACTTCTGAGGTAGGGGTGGCGGGGTCACGGTACTACACATCCGTAGTGCGTTCCACGTGTAGGTGGTTTCTAATTGTTTAGAATTCTTAGAGCGTGACAGTGCAACTCGTTAGGTGATACATGGAGGGGTACCATACTGTTTGTCCTGTCCTCCAAGCACCTGTGCCGTAATTCCCGCTCAATTACCATTTTCGATAATTCACAGATTTGTACCGATCATTTACTAAATTATATAAAACATAGATCATATCAATAATTTGATTTTCATCATATAACGAATAACACTATTACACATGTTGTAATCAAAATGTGGCTTGTGTTTTACTGTTCAACTACAGTTTATTTGTCTATCTTATGATTTTTTTAATAAATTGGAAAGCCCTAAGAACTGGAGGGGGGGTGTGTGCGCGTTCAAATCTTTCATTAATGAGTACAGCTACCAGTACCCCCGCTCCCACAACCTTATTTGAGGTACAACTCTTCCACCCAGCTCGGGGCAGTCCACTCCTTGAAAAACACAAACGTACGACGTATCCAGGACGCTCAAATTTGGTAATTAAGTGCCTTATTGCCAAGGTTACATTAACTAACCTTCCCGAATCCGAAGCCTCCGACATAAGAATTCAAAGATATACCTTAATAGATAATGCTTGCGTCGCCCAAACAAAAAAGGATGAGGAGTATTTGTGTGACAGAAGAAGAGTCCTGAGCCCCGTCGGTAAAAGTCCGCTTCTGGAGAGGGGTAGCGATTATTATATATTGAAACCTGTTCTTTTGCTGCCAAAAAACACTTTAAAGAATAACAAGATCTCGCGAGCGTTTTACAAACCTAGCGCGATTCTAGCAATGAGGACTTCAACACAAAATCAGAAAGCGCACTGACAAGAGTCTGGGAGGGCAAGACTCATTGATAAAACATATTAAATTCCACCATGTGCACTCTCCCTTGATCAAATGTACTAATGAATTTAGCCACAATAAAGCTGGCTACCCCACACACCCAAATAACATACACAAACACAAGGTAAAATGTGACATGATTCCACAGCCTCACCATTCTCGAAGTACCCAAGATTGATAAAAGTAGTTGTAAAGTGCTCTACTTACCTCTAGCAAAAAATCTAATCTCATATTTGCATGAGTCACCAACCGATCGCGAACCAAATGAGAACTCGGTTCTACCTTTTGCTGATACGAAGAAAAATCGCGCTCTTCCACAGGCCAGAACATGCTCCATAGAACAGGTCCCGTAAGAGAAAATGTCAGTATTGCCCTGAACCAGTAATTCCAGTACTCGAACCCTCACTGAAATATTTTCTGTTGGTTTGCATTGTCCGCTTACGACAATTATAAATTCGAGCCAATCGACTCGTATCATTGGGGCATTTGTTGATCGTCACTACCACGATCACCAAGAAACCCCAGACCAGGCTTATTCCCATTTTCAGATATTTGTATGGTTAGGTCACTAGCCACAATGCCATCCATGATCAGCTATGAAATTAAGTCTTTTCCCAACACAGCCCAATATAAGAGCGTAATAGTCTATCCACCTCGTATAACCAAAAAAACACAAACGAAGGACAAATACAATAGAGAATAAATATGAATCTACACCTAAGGAACCGCATGATTGCTGACAATATATAGTGTGTGCATGTCGACTAATGTTTTACCTTTCTCAGCCCCCCGCTTTCTTATCTCACACTAGCACGCTAAAAGGCCTCATTTGAGCTGTTTCTTGCACCCGTGCTAATTCGCCTGTGCACGTGTCTTGGCGTTAGAATTGTCTGTTGTATCTACCTTAGGTAAACTTTCCACAATATATATCACCCATTCCACACCCAATACGAACCACATTCAAAAACACATATGTGTCCATGTCCACAGCGTATGCGCATCAAGAAAGGTCAATCACCAACGGAGGACGCAATGTGAATAAGTTCATGTAACCAAAATACATAGCTAACCTCACCTCCTCTCCACTCTAAAAGTCAGCGAAAATAATATGTTTACGAGGTACACTCCGACTATAACGGCTAGTCTCTCAACGTCTAATCACGAATACTAAATAATCCTCCGAGGGGTAAAGAGAGGGTCATGAGGTAAAGAAAATCAATGATCTTTTTTACAAATATGCACATACCTCCCAACGATATAGCTCAAAATAGAAATCGACTAAAGTGTGGTACCTCTGTAACAACGCTGCAGCATTCCGCTCTCTTGCTCTCAGCCCCAGTAGACGAAACGGGTACTGCGAGCTTACCTCTCCTGCTTATCAAATACTACCCGGAACAGCCCATCCTTATAGACACATAAAGCAGCGCATCGTGTATACTACAACCCACTTGGTCAAACTCGCGGGTCTTCTACACCAACAAAGAACACGATCAGCAACCCCAGATGATTCTCATAGAAAGGTATTCTTCGCGTACACAAAAACGCTTAATGAACACCATCATTAATCTCAAGACACGAAGGTATGCTAGCACAAACGAACCATATTAGCAAGCGAAAGTATAACGCTTGAGGATACTGACTAGACAATCTCTCTTTAGCTCATCAGGGGTGCAAAACAAGCTCCATGCCCGCGTGTGGCGCAACACAAAACCACCGCATACAGATCTCGAAACGGAACGCGGAATACGGTTTTAGTACGAGTATCGTTTGGCATCACAATCTCGCAACGAGAACCCAGCCTCCAGTACCCATATTACTTGAGTTGCGGTTCGCACTGCTCATACACCGACTAGGCGAGCCGCCCGACTGTCCATACGTGTAGATGTATCATGTTAACACCAAATCAACCCGACCATTGCACCAAGCGTGCGGGCTCACTTGTCCTGCGTGCAATCACAATGTCAGCGTGATATTTAGGGTGTCGACACCACTAGTATCAAAACAGTATATCGTGAAAGCCGCTCTCTGTCCGGACAGACACGTTGTGCGATTATTCTCATTCGTACAATAAGCGCGTAGGTTCAGCGTTTGTCCAGTTCAATTATCAATTCGTCCAGCGTTATGGCGAATACAAAATTCGAATCTGTAGCTATTTGGCAGTGCTAAACACCGATTCAAGGGCGTTTCGTTGCAGAGACGCAACTTGTATTCCAAGGTTCGATTCCGAGAGCATAAGACATCGAGTTTTCGTTCGTCCCAGGAGCAAGTATGCAGAGAATTCATCCTCCATCCAACAATTAAATAAGCCAAAAATTAGAAACCGACCTAGGCGGGTGCGAATGAGAATGGTCAAAAGGCCTGTGAAGAAAATAGAAGTCACGTGACGGGCCATCATAGGCAAACGCAGTAAACCTGAAGCACAGGGAGAGAGTGGCAAAAGGAGGCCGGATCGAACTGACGGCCTTAACCCGCAACCAGAAGACAGCAGAAGAGAAACAGAACAACCACCGAGTTATGATCCCCACTAGCCTAATAGTTTAATATCATGGGTGGTAATGGGTTACACTCCGTTACACTAACTATAAAATGGGTACCAAAATAGCAGATTAGTGAATTTGAGAACATGTTGTATTCAAGCTAATCCTCACTCTAGCTCTCTTTACGGCGACCAGACCAAGTATAGTACTTGAATAGTGTAGGATTTTACATGTTTACTCTATGACCTCTCACTTTCCTCCGCTTTCAGTGATTACTTTCCCCCTAACAGGTGAAGACTACAGTTTCGCCTATCAATATGGTAGAGAGTTGTGTAAATATGTAAGGTTACAAAGACAGAACATTTACAGATCATGAAGGACCAGGGCGAGACTATTTTACACCCGAGGATGTGATCGAGAAAAAGCTCAATGCGAGGCCTTATAGCGTCAGCCGTAGAGATAAAAGGCTTGAGATGAATAGGTCAAATAACACCAAATAATCAATAGCACACTACTCATAAGCATTGCAGCAATCAATGCCGGTTCCAATGGGTTACTATTTTTTATGGTTCATTTTCGTTTGCTTTTTATTTTAATCGATTTCATATATTTACCTCAGGCCGTTTAAAATATTGGTTACATAACGTGTGATATAATGTCATTAGCGAAGACCGCTCTAACCCAGTTGCACAAAAATACACTTTCTGGCTCACCGTTAGGTGATCACAAGATGTACCCTAACGCGTGATTTGATGGGTAATCCAATGCGAAAAGAAATTAATTTTTTCTTGGATTTTTAATCGTTTATTCATTGGTCACTCACACAACTATACTGGGTCGGATACTTTCCAGAAACAAACTACCCGATCTGGGGCCCTTCCACAACAGCGCGCTTCCCCACCAGGCAAATCGTATATATTCTTCCACCATAAAATGCCGTTTATGGGATTTATAGGTACCATATGCATCAAATTGAATTTATTTTAGCTAGTTATGAGACTTCACATACACTTAGAATTTGTCAGCATGCAGTGACTCTGAAGCTATTTCAATAGTGTATTTCGTTGCTTATCTGATATAATTCCAACACTGGTTATTGATATCCTTTTAATTTGTTTGCAGGTGCGAGGGAAGCCTATTTATATCACTGATCCAAGTTATGTTTAATCTAACCCGTTACCCAAACTCTCTCGCTCTCTGAGATGTAAAGGTTGAACGCATTCACTGATCTCTCTCTTTGTGTATAAATTTGCTTACAAAAACAGCGGGTATATATAGAGTTGACTCGCGCTCGGATGTTAGTTTTGAAGGGGATACCCGACCCAGCTAATGGCCAATAGCCCCCCATCCTTCTACTATTTGGCTTGTCTTTGTTTGCCTTTCCAATATAGGCATTGATGACATAATGCCGATGTTTCACAAAAAGAACACATGAATGCAGGGCTCTTCACCAAGTCCTGTTTCTTCAGCAACATAATTGATGATAAACGTAATAATGAAAATGGAGAAAATCCATTATGTGCTCTAAGCTTATAGTGCATAATCTGTTTTGATACCTTTTCATTGTTAAAAGGGTGCAGTTGTCACTTTCTTTTTTAAAAAAGACCTCCTCTGTTATCCCAAGGGTAGTGCGTCAAGCATCATTGACAATGTAGTAGTTTGGTAATCCTCTATGAGGAGAAACGCACAATTATTATTCTCATCCCCTGCTCCCTCTCGCAATTTTGGGTGGCTTCTATTTTAGATATCTACCTAGTGGACGTATAACTTCGCCAAATTAATATCATTATCTACTCTGGGGGTTGAATGTAGAGGACATAGGAAAGTGGGTAAACACCTTCGTAATATTATTAGGGTTCTTTTCTAGGTAAATTATGATGAAAAAAATAAAATGCTAGACAGTGTAGGTAATTTGTAACAAGTTGTATTGTAGTTTATCGGAAAACTGGTGAGTATTGCTGGCGGTTACGGCACAGTTGGGATTAAGTTGACTCTTATGGCCAGGGAATGGATTTGGTGACAGCACAGGACAGGACCACCAACGAGCCTTTTCCTAAAAGCACCATCGCCGGCGCATTGACTGATACGTGACGAGTTGTAGCAAAATGTCACCCCTGCCCCCGCCAGAAGCTAATATTGTGGTACCTCCCCTTAATACATAACTTACGTCGAGCCAACAATAAGATTTTTTATTGATTTGTCGAGGAGAGAGGAGAAAGCGAATTGAGAAGAAGAAGGAAAAGAGAGAAGAGAGAAACCTACTCGACGGACTACCGACTCGACGCAGCAGAGTAAAGGAAGGAGATACCCCTCATCGTAGAAAGGTTCAAGAGCAAAGAAGAAAGATAGGAGGAGAACAAGAACAGATGCAAAGGTCGTAAGTTGAGCTAAAGGAGTGTGACGAGAAGCAAGGTTTGGTAAGAGGTTAAAAGGAAAGCTCAAGATCCAAAGCAAATTTAGATCACGACCGCAGACAGTAGAGGTTGGAGTAGGACCTCCGCAAGACAATGCCCAAAACTTGCTACCACCTATGAAACTCCCAGTGCCACGAACAGCCAGAAAAAGGTCAAAATAGATCGGTTGAATGATCAATCGTTAGCCAACCAAACAAAATCTTGAGCCACCTCAGTCCACTAACTATATCCATGTATATGTTTATACGAAATGGACTAAAGGCCACCGCGGGCGTGGTAACAAGTGTAAAGAAATTCACTAAAAACAGTTGGACCTTGGACCTAGTACCAGAAACAGCCACCTAAGCCGAACTGTGATCGCGGCGGGAACTAAGTGTTCATGACGTGCGAAAGAAAATTAGGGTTAATGCCAGAAAGAAAAAACAGAGACATCGGGGTCTAAGAGAGGAATCATTGCCGATGCTAGAAACACCGAGAGGGATTTGCTGGGCTGATGCTAAACATCACTGAGTGTATTTGATTACGTTAATGCACATTGAATTGGAATCATATCCGGGATAGTTATCATCAGTCGGAAGGGACAAGACTTTTAGAGATTTCCAAATAAGAACTGGGTAACCCAGAACACTTGCCAATTATCCTCTTCTCGGATTTTCAAGAAGTCATTCATCTCCTGTCTGATTATCCCAACCCCTTGGGCACAAGGCCTCTTCATCAAGTAAACAAACCACATTGTTCAATTCGCTGCCTTTGTGACCGTTTTCCAGACCTTAGGGGGCATTGTGGATGGTTTACATTTAGCTCCACCAGCAACACGGTTAAACATCCAATATACCTTTTTTTAGTCAAATGTGTGAAGGTTTTCCGTATTGATTTCCGTAACATCTGTGTGTTGTTTTAACATTATTTGTCATATGTTCAGTCGTCGAATAGTGAGCTTTGGTACAGAAATTATAATTCATATACTATAATTACAGATTGCCACGTGCCGTTAAAAAAC
>CAJDSM010074910.1:0-14149 GCA_903981925.1 Ostrea lurida
AAATTTAATGTGTTACAACGCAGGTTTTCCCCAATGTGCAAGGACCAGCCTCAAAAAACCATCTCATGATAAAATTCAGTTCCTTTTTTGTACAGATATGGCTGCTATCTGAAACAATGACAATTATCATGTCTTGAATATTTCTATCACTTCCCATATTTTTTTGAGACGGTCCCTAAGCATTGGGAAACCATTAAATTTTCCTTTGTGATAATTCAAGTTATAGTCGGGCCTATTCCTGCAATGAATTTAATAAGGTCTTTGTATAAAAGTTAAACGAAGTTCCAACAAATGTGTTAACCGTAAATCTATACTCGCCTCAATATAGATCACGCACACGTGCTGGTGTGTTCTTTACCTAGCCCATTTGCGGATATCTCACTTATCAAATTCATAAAACTATTTAATCGTGTCCAGGTCGGGAATACTACATAAAGTGTGTCTGTACACGTAGGAAAAACAATTTTTGTATGCTCCTGCTGTTAGAGGTGGCTGTTCGTGCCTAACAAATATAGAGTATGTTAACTCCCGTCCGATTTACAAAGAAATCATAGTTGCAAATGAGTTTAACACAATTCGGTCATTAAAAAGTCCCCCAAAGAATGGCACGGGCACACTCGCGGACTAACTCTCCCTCCTATTTCTGACATATCACATCACCGAGCGCGCTTCACATACCCTGTGGGTGATCAGACTTTGTTGCCTCATCTCAGGAAATATTTCTCATATATAACAGTGGGTGTGAGTCTTCACTTGCCAGCCATGACTTGTTTTAAAACCCGTGAAATCACGCAAGTATGACAGTTCTTATTCTTTATATTCAACGACAACCCTCTCTGTTAAAAAAACTTACGGAATTAAAACCAAAAACCTTGGCCGTGTCGCGTCAACCATGACGCTGTCACCTACATATAGGACGGCTGTCCTATTCCGTTACGATGATCCTCTCCTTATATCGATTCCAAACAGTAATTAATAAACAACTATGTGTGTCGCGATATCATGTCCATTTGATATATCATGACAAACTGAAATAAAGGACAGCGCGAGTAAGGGATGGAGAATATGCTGACAGAAATCTTCCCTCTCTCTCCTCTCATTTTACTTAATGTTGACACTAATTGACAGATGCATGGAGCCATTAATCAATAATTAGCTGTTAGTATAAGCCGTCGCGAGATACAGTGGGTGTGCACTTTGGACATCGTCCAGTATTCTATACAACCTTTCTATGCAAATAGTACCGCTATCGCCTGCTTTTATGTTGATGGACGTCTCTCCAATTCTTGTTGTGTCAGTACCTACTGTCAACGTCTTGTGTACTACTTGTCAGAGATGCAACTGGAAGTTAATTCTGTTCGCTCAAGGACATTTAGTTAGATTATCGCTAACCAACGGCCTATAACTAAGTCTTAATAGGGATAATTCATACCACAATGAAACTAGGAAAAAACCGAAGCCAAACTCACATAATGTTCCACAACATAATACAAGGCGGACCTGCAAAAACTCGCTCTCTCCACTATTCAGGATACGATGACCCTAACCTGTGACTTCGCCAGGTGCAAAGTCGAACTCCAGGTGTGTAGAGAAGAGTCTGACGACTCCTGTGTCTCTTGTGCATGTGTGTGTGTGAGCTGTCTGTCTTACTTTTTTACCACTATTCCATGAACACACAATTCTCGATGATAGTTGATAGGGATAAACAGCCGCTCACGTACGTAGAATACGAACTCAGCGTGTAAAAGAACGGTCTAACAAATTGGTACGAAACCACGTAACAGATAACATCTCTGACATAATGAAATTATAAATCAGTAACAAATGTGTGACTTCTCTACGCGCGCCTTATTGATACATTTATATAATGGACTTTGAGCTCTGAGACAACGACAATCAACACAGTGAAGGCACATAGATACAATATTAGGGTTCAATAAGTTTTGGATCCAAACCCATTGCCTGGAGAATCAGTAGTATGACATTAATTGACAAATGATCAGAATGATTGAATCTGTGAATTTTGGATATACTTATATTACTCCTATCTAGCACAAAGGTAGCATTTATGTACTCACTACTATTCACAAAAAGACAAAAAAATCAAGGTTATTTATGTTGTACTATGATACAGAAGCCCAAAATAACCAGTGAAAATGAATCAACGAAAGGCCCATGCTTTAAACTTCCACGAACAATAAAAAAATGATTTCTCAATAATCAAAATGAAATTCAATCAAACTTTATTCAGCTACACAACCATCTCTTGTTCATAACAACCATTGATGTCTAATCATTTGATTTTAATCATACTTTGGATCAAAACTGTAGCTGCCTCTTCAGTAGTCAATTCACATATTGCATATTTAATCACTTATACATTGGCATGAAAATTTACGGTCACGTAAAGAATACGTTTTCTTTGCGCACGTATCTTTAGATACATAGATTTTTTAAAGGTCTTGGTAGTCTATTATTCTCTTAATTTTACACTCTCTACCACACAATAAACTTGTAACTTTTTATTGATCAGTCTGATCAGAAGGTTTCTCCTGATCATGCCAATTATACATATTTTTTCAAATATACTTGAAAATAATTGAGACCCCATTTCCCTAAACCGCTAAATATGGTATTCATATCTGCCACATATCAAAGATGCAATGAGTATCTTTTCAGCATGGAAGCCTATTCGGTCACCGCTCAACCAGGCACATATGTATATTCTTCTAATATTATAAGAACTCACTAGCATTCTCCACCCTACACACCTTGACATTTATTCTCTCGTACAACATCTGCCAGATGTCGTCCGAGCATGTGTTACAGTCAACTAGGATTATAGGAACTATCTTTTGAAAGTCCTATTGTATAATTTTTAGTGTGAACATTACACCTCAAATCAATCACGAAGGAGATAATTAAACAATTCTCATGCAAATATCAGTAAGAAACTTACCAATAGATGATCTCGCAATACAATTCCCACTCAAGTGGTTAATTTCCTGTTACGTCCAACTGAAATATCACGTGACATTCTACTTTTTAGAAATAACATCCGACACGGTATTGCTTATAAACAAAAGAGTTAGAGTTTCCTGATGGGTAGCCAGCTGAAACATTGTGTCATCTGCATAAGGTAATGAAAAAAAAGGTGGATGCAAATGCACACTCAAACTAAACATATGTTATTGATTTTATAGCACTCATTAGGTATATGCAAGCGAATAATTGGTTGGTAACACACACTAATATTTTATATTATAAAAAATAATTTGAGATCTATATAACTCTAAATCATTTAGCACTCTATTCACTTATGCATCTTCCCACTTTACTAGTAGTATAATTAAACTATCACTATACTTATATCTGTGGATGTTATCGTCGCAGTGTCGATGTCATCGCTAAAGCTTCTCTTTATTCGTATGAGTGACAATATTTCAAAAGCAGGCCAAATTCTACTCCTAAAAGTTGACGCCTCAGTATTGCATCTGATCTGTATTAAAGAATCATGCAAGTATAATCTCGGTTCAGCAGTACTATATGACTTGTTCTGCGAATTAGGACCAACCCATCTATCACTAAGATTGTGACGATTTGTTTTACCCGTTGACGTCATATTTCCCAACAAACGGTATCTTTTTACTTATTTCTGGTAGTTGACGGTAGGGGATTAATCCATGGCCTGATTCATCTCATTCGAGGACACTGACTAGTCACTCAGATGTGAAATAGTTATATGTGGATTATGGAATTGTTAATGAAATGATTAGACTGTACACGCCCTTTGGTCATTACTTCATTAACATAGAATCATTATCCTATTAGGAATCATAAGTGCTCAATTCGTCACTAATGTCAATGTTCTAGATGCAAGCAATAACAACAAAATCACTTGCAATCAACGCCATATCTGCTGCGAAGCAGAGTAATTATTTCTGTCGAAGTATTATGTGTACCTCAGCACCAATATCGCGATAATGATACCATTAAAAAACATCTTTCTGATGAGGGGAAATCGTAAATGTGGACGTTGCTCGAGTAGACCCTAGAATATGTCCACTTGGATTTTAATATATTATAGCTGTACACGCCCCAGTAAAATGTCTTCAACCGTAACTGTGAATCTTTATTTATGGCAATTTCTGGGAACCAAAAGTTGCTGGATTCAGTGAGACTTAATTTTGTAATTTATACAATGCCGAACCGAAAAAAAACTTGTGTGGGACTCTGTTACCCCATCTTAATCTAACAAGCATTGGTCCCCACGAACATATCCACGTATACATTGCTGGGTTGTTCTGATTTTCAGTAGTGACAATAAGATATTTTACACACCCTTGCGTGCTAGCCAAATTCGTAGTAAGCGGTCAATTTACTTGAAATTCAGGCCAAAGGTACCCTTGCGTCTAGCTGAATCGGGTTTGAAGGCATCGCAAAAGCCGAGGTCTTTATGGATAGAAATTTATGACACGATAAATACCACTCCTTCTACTTAAAGGCCATATGTGCCGAGTAAAAGGCCTTCAATTATGTCTGCCCATCTTCTACCAAGTGATGGTGGGCATTTCCTACCTGAGTGAAAAATTATCTCGAGACCGGACTGAACACATATGACTTAGTACAAATCAAGCAACCAATATATTAATCTATCCTTGAAAATGTAGATCGAGCTCAAGTGAACACGTTGTATGATTGAAAACGCCATTATACTGGCCCTAGAGCCAAGAGAAAAAAAAGTAATAATTAAGTTCTGGGTTTACAGGACTATTCTGAAAAAATTTAGAACTGAGTTCAGGATTGACAAGTTTTCATTAAAATAGATACCATACTTTGTCACCCATTTAACCTTGATAACCGACTACGAAAAATAAAAAGTAAAAATAAAAATTTTATCTGAGATGATTATCGTTTGGATCCTCTATTTTTTATGAGGACTGCTCGAACCAACATAAAGAGTTTCAAACTGAGCAAGTGTGTAATGATAGAAAACTCATAATATTCTCGGCTCGACATTTGGACCGCTGCATCCATACGAAAATTATCGTAGCCTTAGTAAAACAGGCTATAGAACCGTTACTTTTTCTAGATATCGTTTGGTATGCGCTAGTTAATTCTGCACATATGTTTTCGTTGATACAAATGGCGACGAAATTCGAATTGGCCAGGGATGACACATATTATAACCCCAAACATTTAAAAATAATTGCTATCACTTTTAGTTTTAATCGATATCCAAAACTTTGACAAATGTCTTCTGTCTGTTTACTCAAAGTTACTTTTTTGTTTTTATTGCGTGAATCGAATATCTGAATATTTTGAATAAAAACTAAGTTGTGACGGAATGTACACATATTACGAGTAGATTCTAGAATATTACATGTACTAAATCGTGACAAAAAAAGATGCACTATGTGTACAATGAAACATCGTCACTGGGAAAGACGACGCTGACTTAGTATAACATGGACATAATCGAGAGTCCATACGAGATGGGTTGTAGCTTCAAACACCAGCTGTCGCATCTTCTACCAACGTTGTAGTAGAAATTTCCCTCACTAGAATATGAAAGATAAATGGCAAGCTTTCTGAAACTATGATGCATCTATATGGCGCAATCGTATGCTCTATGATAATCTTTTCTGTCTTAAAGATTCTTTAACTCGAATCAGTATGCTTTTGGAGCGCGTCGCCTGCAACATTCGGAAAAACCGAGTCTATTGTAAACAATTTAAATTTCCTTCTATGATATATTCAAGATATAGTCAGAGAATATGGTTTTGCAATGAGAAACAATCTTCATATTACACGCCACACTGTTTCCTCAATATATTGTGTATCGCTAACTTTATTTCAATTTTTGAAATATCTTTATATGTCAGATATGGATTGAATACAATGTTCTCAGAAATTTAATGTACTCTGGATAAAACCACTTAATGGTATAAAGCATATATGCTCTCGTGTTATTATTAGTGGTAATGTTTTAGCAAAGAAGTGTATGCTGTAATGTAGGTTTAAAACATTGTCATAAAATCTCCAGCTATGATAATCCACAGGTACAATCTTTAAAAGATTTCCATATCGGCCACTTCCAAAACTTTCAATAACTTTTCTCTCAGGACGAATTTATCTCCTCTATAACATTGCCACCGTGGCATTGTTTTCCCAAAGACTTGCTAATATTTTAATGATCAAACTGACCAATGAAAATTACTGATTGTTATTAATATTTTGTAAACGACATTTTACATCAAATTGGTTATATGCTGCACAATTATTGTAATTGAAATGCAAGGCTTAGTAGATGACAATTCTCAACTGCTTCCATTGCTCTCCTAGACAGAGAATAGAATATTGAAAGACAACCACAGCCCTTTCCGTCGTCGTCCATTTTGAATTATGCAATTCATCTGAGTACCTTACGATTCAAAAAATCTTAAAATATTTTGATAAATAGTATAACTTGAATTTTATTTCAATTGAGATGGGTTTTTTTGAGCTGGCCCTGACAGTAGTTGAAAACCTGCATTGTAACACAGATTACAATTCATTTGGAATATCAAATTAATAGTCAAGATATTTCTGCAATGAATAACAAGGTCTTATACGCTTAGCTGGGTTACCTCAAAACCCAACACATCACGAATTCTCCAGTGAATCGGGGCAAGCCTTGACAAATGTATACATTTGCTATAAAATATCGGAAACGAACTGTTTCCGGACGCACAGGATTGGGAAGTTTACCCTGTACACATTTTTTTGGAAGAAATAACCTTGTACGGTTTGTGGGGTCGCTTTCACTCCCATAGAAATAACCACATTTGTCGATATTTTTACAGAAAGAAGTGCATGTATGTATTTGCGATAACAGCTAATAATCACTTCTTACTTTTATCTAACAAAAATGTGTTTCACTGTAATAATACACGTGAATTATTATTTCAAAATAGATTGTGTTACATAGATAAAGTATTTCTTTCTCATATACCCCCTTTGAAGGAATAAATAAAGATTAGATAATAAATTAAAAAATAGATAATTATAAAATAACCTCACCCATCCCCAACCCCCAAACCTTGATAGGTTCAACTTCCTTGCTCAGTTTCGATTAATTATTTGTTTGTTTTTTGTCCCTTTGAAATTAATCAATCAATTTTACCTCTTATTAAAATTATCAATTGATTCTCAAATTTTGGGAAGCCTTTTCAGGCGTCACAGGACGGGACTAATACATAATCATTGATAGCATCCAAACTTTAAATAATGTTCATTTTTCTACTTTTCACTCGGTTAGTAGTTTCCTACATAAATATTTCGTGTAAATACACATACTATGAAAACAACATAAGACAACATTTGACCCGTGATAGTTCTTACTAGCAAACTAGCAACTGGATTTTAAGAAAAAAGACCATTAATAATGTTTGCAGAATTATGTCTGACGTGCGAACTGTAGACTGTTTAGAAACCCGCGTGCCGCCGACAACAAGCGAGAGTCATTTGTCGGATTACGATGCAATCAGTCAACCAATTAAAAATTTACTTAAAATACAAAAGGCGAAAGTTACAATGTGTCAAAGTATCATAGATCCAAAAAACATATTACAAATCGATGATAGGGCAACACGGACCTCCGACAAAAGCGAAGGTAGGATCAAGGTGCCATGGAGGAGTAAGCATTCCTGCCTGCTGACCGGTCCCACACCGCAGTGAAATTTAAAGTACATGTATTTTACACAAAATTGCTTTGTCCAATGAACATCATCAACTGTTTTCTCAGAGTTTTGGGTTTATATATTGTAAACATCTGGGTACTTAGTTTGGTTTATCATTAATTAATAAATACGTGTAAGTAAAGAAACTGTGTGGTAAACAAAATATTATTTTGATTTATGATCCTTAATTTATTTGTTGGTTTGTAGTTGCTTAGTATATAAACGATGCAAAAATATTTCTAATAGTGGGTACACCTCTCCTGCTAAGTTATTAATGAAGTTTCAGTGTGGGACGAGTATTATATTGCACAAGGAATGCACCAAGATAATCCAAGCGTGCAGATCAATCATAGATAACGGAGGACACCTACTTGACCATGCTAGCTTTTTTTTAACTCGTGTTATTTGGCACTGTCATGGGCATACCATTTCGTGAGAATGTCGTATGTTATTTCGCCGAAGATTGAAGGTGACCTACACACCATGCAATCGTTACAGCATATCCGCTTTGTAAATGATTAAATAGTATTGTGATGATCAAAAGCATTGTGCTGCACTACTTAGCCCTAAAATCTCGTTAAATGCAACTTCATGAGTGAATTTGATTAAAATTCGATCACTGAATATAAGAATAAATTTACGATGAATCAGTTAACAGATCGTCTTACGCATTGGAGTGTTCGCAGCCGTACAGTTGTGTGATTCATCTATTAAAACCTAAATTCAGAAAATTAACGAATCAGTGTTTCAATTATTTCAAAAGATGATATAACATTTACAAATTTAAAGACAGAATCCCCCAAACTACCCGGTAATATACTGACTGAATCGTGAAGAGTAAAGTGAAACTAGATATTATACTAAGACATTTTCCCTTTCACAAACATCGATAGTTGAAACAATTTATAACAAAGTACAATGAAATTTGAAACAAATTACGATAATATCTGTTTGTGTTGAGTTAACCGCTTTTAGTGTTGTTTAACATATGCATTATCTATCCCTACTCTACTGTGTTATCCTTTGTTGTTCGCATACGCAAATATAAGAACGCGTATGATTGGAATGCACGAGTGTGCATCATTATTCAAGGGTCAATGATAGGGCGAGGCTGGAGGAATAAGCCCGCCGTTTTTATCTGCTCGAAATACTGTTTAAAAAACATATTTATTTGAAAATCTCTTTGAAATGGTCCGAGTGGCTGCTTTGATATTGCGTTAACCATGGTCCTCTCGCAAAAGGAATGTGTAAGAAAATGGTGGCTGTTTCACGCTTCACGGGAACACCGGCTGTTAAAAAAAACTTGAGAAATATGTACACGAATAAAAAACACTGTAAAGGTTAAGACGATGGATAATCAGGAAGAAATATATTCACGTGCATAAATAGGCACAAAACACCATTATGACTTTTCGAACACAATATTAATAACCTTCCTAAGATATAAATTCTATACAGATGCAATTTTTATGCACCAGATCGGAAGCATGGCGCATTTCGACAAATTATGTCTCTCATGTGGGATGCTCAACCGAATGTTGGAAATCCAAAACATGAAAGTTAAAACTTTATAAAAGCTGTATCTGTTGTGTGTGTTGAAGTGCCAAAATATTTGTTGTTTGGAGTCCTAGAGGTGGGTACCAGATATGTGAACGATAACACTTACGTGTTACAACCACGTAGATACATAATCACAAAACAGAAAACATTGTATACAAACATCTGAGATGTTGAGAAGAGACACGAACGGATCTCCGAAACAAAGCTCTGAGAATGCGGCTGTGCGCAGACGAACACAGGCCAGGCCGACAAAGCCTCATCAGCTTGCACCTGAGATGGGTGAGTAAGAACCAAAATCATAGTGCGACATCTGGTATCCGGCGGAATACCACGAACCCGGGCCGCGCGAGAAGTGTCGCCGTTGCCAGGTCGATGAATAAAAAGTAACCGGGGATTACCCAGTAGTCAAACTTCTCGTATTAAGGGAACATTAGCAGTGAAGCGAACTGTATATGGGGGCAGATGAATGCCTAGGCGGTCAATATCGAAGACAAACAGAGATCCTGAATCCAGAGTGTCCTAATCAAACCGTAAAATGAGCTGTGAGGTAGATATGGCCACTCCTGAGTGTACTTACTCTGCACGTCAAACACCCGGCCTGCTTAAATCCCGGTTAATTAAGTGCAGACGGGATTATCCACAGTCTCATCTCAATATTCTTCAGGTACAGTCGATCACGTTGCTCTGTGTCTTGACAAATTAATATCGAAAAAATCATATATATATGACTGAAGTTGATTACCTTGTAATTCGTGCTAAAGAAAGTGACATATATCTCGGATCGCTTATCTCTCTCTTTTCTCCTCCACTTTGTTCCCCTATCAATGACTTTTCTTTCTTCGATCGATTTGTTACAGGATTTTTGATATGAGGATGATAATAGCTAGGCGTACGGTCAATACTACTCTGAGCTAGATTTGTATTATCGATACCACTTTTAGTTTTTGTGCCTAGACTTGTACAATTTAGTTCCTAACTCTAAGAAAGTTTCTAGGAGTAATCTTGACGACGTTTGATATCTCCTCTGTTCTATATACTTGTATATTTTTCGAACTACGGACGCCCTTTCAGTCGGCGTGGGTTTGTGCCTACGAGTACTACAGGGAGGATGCTTACTCTTGCCTTTGACATGGAGCTTTACATAGTATCTCCTCGGTCGCTATTGTCGTGAGATCCGTGTGCCCACATCGCTACGGGATTCTTCTTTGGTGGACAGTAGTGTGTTTTTTGGATTATGATTCGTTGAACAGCGGGATGGTCCTCATTCAGCCTATTTAGATTATTCACATCCTAGGACAGGTCCAAAACAACACAGAAGGCGCCTGTCTTTTTCACTACATTCGATCACGCATTTATAAAGCATCTGTTGACCTTGTGGCTCGGATGTCGCGTGGTTGTCCACCTCTAGTCGCAGCTTCGCCATGAGCAATCAACGTGAAGAGGGAGACGGGGAAGCTGAGATAGTGATCGGACAACCCTCCGGCGATGTACCTGGTTGTATGCACTAAAGAATATTTGGGCCGAACCGGATCAATATGATTTCCTAAATATCATCATAGGGGTAAATTATAATGGAATTGTGTCGGGAAACGTCCCATAATCCCATTTGTGGCTAATTTATGCACCCGTGACTGATATATTTTCTTCAGTGTGGATATAGTCCATCGTTTGTTAAACCTGTATATGGGCAGGTTGGTTTAATTCGAGGCGGTTGTTGGACATAGGTTTTCCGTGTTTTTTTAGCGGTGTTCGTTGATAGAGGCGGAAATTACCCGAGCATGAACTATTCTGTTTCCACCTCTGGTGGGACCTGTCGGTGATGCAATAGATCATGCAGTCTCCTCGACATTTGGCTGGATAGGATGATTTTGCGAATATTTGTTAATTTTAACAAACAGTATTTCGGAGAGATAAATACGGCCGGGCTTATTTTTTCTAGCCATCGCCCATCACTCTGTGACCGTTGATAAAATAAAGATGGCACTAGTGCGATTCCACAGTCATTACTGCGTCTTTATTGTGTCGGTTACTGTAGAAAGCAGGCAAATGATACGATAAGACAGGGATAAGTATGAAGCATATGTAAAAAACACTAAGCAGGTACTGATCACACAAATCTAGATGATTAGTGTATTTGTTCTCCATCATTGACTTTAGTTAAAAATTGATTTCTCAAGGATGAGTTTTGTGAAGCAGGGAAAATGTCTGTATATATATTAATAATTCTTTTAATAACCCCACAATTCTCATGTAATGAATACCGCGGTATTTGGGGGAATTGCTTGTCGTTTTAAAGTTGGGGAATTGCTATACATCTATTGAAATATTGAATACAATAATGTTCTGTATTTTCTGAGAATTTTACGGTTTAATAGATGAAACACTATGACGGCTGGATACACATATGACGTAATACGATCTGGTTAACTGATATATACATAACCGGAAATTTTATTCTTAGATTCAGTGATCGAATTTAATCAATTCATAAACAATTGAATTGCATTTATTCTTTTAGCGCTAATTGCAATATACTCTCATTAATGCCTTGTTTGCATCATTTCACTTCATATAAATATCAATAATAAACAATAATAGCGAATTGCTGGTAACGTTCATCTGGGTGTGTAGGTCACTCTTCAATGTTCGGCGGTAAGTACACAAAAAAGAATTCTCAGCCTGATATGAATATCCATGACAGTGGCAAAAATAAATAGAGTGGTAAAAAAGACTAATGCATGAATCGAATAGATAAGTGCCCTCATCGTATCTATTGATATATTCTGACGCTTGTGGATACACTTGTTTGGCTTATCCTCCTGTGTGCTGAATATTAATACTACGTATCCCACTGAAACTAAGTTAAATAACGTTAGCAAGAAGGTTGGTTGTACCTTATCTTAGAAAATTATTTTGTCGATCGATATAAAGGTATATATATCAACAACACAAATAATAGTGCATCAATAAATCGTAATAATATCTCCTTTATCAACACAAGTTGGTGGTACACTTAGCAGCGTAAATTATTAATATATATGGAGTTGAGAACTCGAAACTCAGGCTGACCCAGATGTTTACAATATAAAACCCCAAAAACTCTTGAGGAAACAGTTGATGATGTTCGATGAACAAGCAAGTTTCTGTGTAAAATACAGGGTGGGTATCTTTTAAGATTTGCTTCACAACGGCCTTAGAGCTGCCCTTATCAGAGTGATGACGGTCAGCAGCCAGGCCGTGCTTACTCTTCCAGGCACCTTGATCCTACCTTCGCTTTTGTGTCGGAGGTCCGTGATTGTCACCTCATACACTCGAAATATTCTGTATATGTTTTTTGAGACTTATTGGTACGTATTGACAACAATAGTGATATGAGGATCTTTATCGCTTGACATTCAAGTAATTTTTAGAATTTTAGGTAGTGACCTTCCCGCTGACATCTGATCGTATGACGTTAAAATTGCTTAGCTGTTGTCGCAGCGTTATATACATAAGCAGTCCATACGTTGACAACGTCTAGCAATGTTTCGCAAGATTATAAGGATAATGTGTTCTTTAAAAATGTCCAGTTTTGCGTAGTTTGCTAGTAGCACCTATCAATCGGGTGCAAATGTTGTCTTATATGACTAGTTTCATAGTAGGTAGTCTAAACTAATGAGATAGTCCATATGTAGGCTACCTAAAACCGAGTGAAACCAGTAGACAAGGGAAGAAACGATATTTAAAAAGTTTTGTGTCGTTCGAAGAGGTATTTTGTATTATAGTCCCGGTCCATAGTAGACGCTGAAAAGCTTCCCAAATCCTTGAGATATGCATTGAGGGACATTTAATTGCATGGAAGAGTACAATTTTAGATTTTGGTGGGATACATTCTTCAATGAGGGAGAACAAAGAAAGAGTACAAACAAATACATATAAATCGATAAGCTTGATGTGCAGAGAGTAAGTATAAGGGGTTGGGTGAGTGGGAAGGCCAGTGCCGGGAGACCAGACAATTGGGGGGAGGGGGCGAGGAGATAGACCGATACGGTATTTTATTTATTTATCTATCTTTTATTTGTTTATCTTATTTTATTATTCCTTCAAAGGGGGCTATTATGAGAAATGAAATAGTTGACTATGTAATTCAATTATCTAGTTTTAAAGTCAATATATCACGTTATATTACAGTGAACTATTTATCTATGTTTAGATACAGTAAGAAGTTGATTAATAGCTGTTTATCGATACAACACGACTTTTCTTTGTAAAATATCGCCAATGTGGTTTATTTATGTAAGATTTGAAGCGACACAAACCGTTACAGGTTTGGCTTCTCAATAAATGTGTACAGGGTTTATTCCAATCCTGGTGCGTCCGAAATAGTTTTTCCGAATTTTATAGCAATGATACATGAATGAGTTGGGGTTGAGGTTAACCAGTAAGCGTTTAAGACCTTGTTATTCATTGCAGAAATCTTGACTATAATTGATATCACACAAATGAAATTTAGAATGTGTGACAACGCAGGTTCTTCCCTACTTGTGGCGGGGGCCAGCTTTCATAAAGCAACCACTTCTCATATAAAAATTCAGTGTATACCCTATTTATCAAAATATTTTAGATTTTTGAAACTCGTAAGGCTACTCAGATGATTGCAGAATTTTCAAAAAACTGCGACACGACGAAGAGCATTGTGGCTGATTTTATTATATCTATATCTCGTTCTAGAGAGGGAGCAATGAAGCCGAGTAAGTATGTCAGCCTAAGTCCCTATGTCTTTCTATTACAATGCATAATTGTTAGCAAAAATTTGATTAGTAAAATGTCGTTACAAAATTAGGATAAAAGATAAGTAAATTTAGTTGGTCGTTAGATCATTAAGATAG
>CAJDSM010074917.1:2046-12231 GCA_903981925.1 Ostrea lurida
CCTCCCTTGCAAGTGCCATGCTAATTTTAAGTTCATTCAAATATTTTTAAATCACAAAGATTTGTGAAAATCCCCCCCCCCCAAAAAAAATTCCTGTTTAATTCAGCCATATAAAACTGGTATCACTTGACCTTGAACCTAGTTTGTAGGTCTCAAACTCCTTTCATAATTTCTGATGATCACATGTCTCTATCTTCCTAGTTATTATATTCAAGGTCAAAGATCAAGGTCACTAGATATGCTACTTTGTAGGTCACATTCTTTTATCACATCTACAGATTTTATGTCTCTATTAGCACTGGTTCTTGACTAATACAACTTTTCTATAATCAAGGCAAAGGTCACGGTCAATGGGGATGCCTGGTTAGTAGGTCACAAAATCCCTTAATCATTTCAGAAGATCCCATGTTTTTATCAAGTTTATCAATTTCAGAAGATTCCCATGTTTTTATCAAGTTTTATGAGTTTTATGTTCAATGTCAAAATAATTCAAGGTCACCAGAGTCTTGACCTTGTATTGATTTGTAGATTTCACTAATCCCTTCTCTCAAATCTGACCTGGTTCATGTGTATTACTGATTTTTATGTTTCTAAAAGTCTGGGGTCAAGGTCACTGGAGTCACTGACTTTGATATCAGTTTGGTACATCTTGTCTTTTCAAGATCCCATGGTTTTTTATTAACCAGGTTCTGAAGTAATACCAATTTCTGTTCCAAAGTCACACTGAAGTCACCTAACCTTGATACAGATTTTCAAGCTTTTATCATTTCTGAAGATCTTGCACGCTCTATCAATTCTGTCTCTAAAGGTTTACAAGTTTCCATGTTCATTGTCAGAGGTCAAGGTCACTAGAGTAACTTGACCTTGACACTAGTTCATAGGCCTCATCATCCCCTTCTCATTTCTGAAGACCCCAATGCCTCTACCTATCATATTATCAAGTTTTCGTCTCTACTTATCCTATTTATCATGTTTCATCTTTTGAATTTTGGAATTAATTTCCACCCACCCCCTCCCCACAAGAGTTCTATGTTAAACCCACCCCATTTGACCCCCCCCCAAAATGTAATCTACCCTTTCAATCTGAAAACAAAAACATTTTTGCACATCTACATACATTAACCAATGTAGGCATTTGATTGGACGACAAGCCGTTACAATGAGGCCATATACCCTGTCAAGAATAGATGGGATACAAAATGGCTTTCCATAGTTAACCGCTTCGTTAATGAATCGTTACTTTTTACCATTTAATCCATTTTATAGTTTGAGTATTCTAAAAAATTATATGTAAAAATACATTTTCTTACTTTTGATAATTATTACCAGAAACTCCACTCATGACATAATAACAATAATACGTGTCATGTTTGTAAACAAGTTTACTGTTTGTGACATCATAGTTCAAGGCGGCACCATTTGGTTTTAGGCTAATATAAACACAACATGCCTACATTTCACAACTTTTTCACATTAAATGTAATTGTTAAAATTTAAGAAATAAAAACAATTGTTCTTTTAAAGTTTATTAGTTGAAATGCTGGATAAATGTTGTACATAATACATGTAAATTAAGATTTCCTACATTCAACTTTTCCTTTTTCCCCCAGAGTTGCCCCTTTAGCTCTTTGATTGTTCGCTTTTCAAATTGATCGCTCTGCAGTAGTACTATATTCGTTATATGGATTCTTGGCAGGGTATATGGACTCATATTCCCTGTCAAAGTGTATATTCTCCCTCGCCTGGCGGCTCTTGAGAATATAAACTTTGACAGGGAATATGAGTCCATATACCCTGCCAAGAATCCATATAACTAATAATCTATTCCCAGAATATCTATGGCTTTCATTCAACAAGTTACAGAGAAAAAATGTCAGGCAGTTTTTAGGCACGATAAAGGGTGAGAAGAAAGTATTGGAAGAATATCAAAGCCCGAGTAAAATCAAAAACCGAGTAAAATCAATGTCTCCAAACTTCGTTATAATCAAAACCCGAGTAAAATCAATGTTCTCCAAACTTCATTTATATCCAAAACCGCCGAGTAAAATCAATGTCTCCAAACTTCATTTGGAAGACTTCATAAATAAGTTTGTCTGTTAACAGACAAACTTATTTCTAGTTTGTGACGCTTCCTCAGATTCTCAGTGCAATATCAAAATTATTCGCATTAATTATCAAATCATTTATTAATAATCCAGGTCTGCTCAACTCTTCATTTGTATTCCATATAGGATTGATGATTTTGTACTGTTCTTTATCTTCATCTTTTCATTTAAAGATCTTTTAGAGAGAGGAGCCTATATAACCAGGTAGCATAGGTCTGTATGTGATTAAAGAGATGTAAATGATCACCACTAGTTACAACAGTTTACATAATGGGTCTACTTACTGGTGTTTGAATCTTTATAGCCTGCAAAAGAATGATACCCGAATAAAAACTAATGACTGGTAAAAAGAAAATGAGTAATACGTTTTAATAAAAAGATTTTAAAATACATACAGTCTGCAGGGTCAAAACGAAGACGCATTGTTGTTTTCATGATAGGTGCGAATCTTTTCATCGCTGTAGTAATTTGTTTGTCAGAACATCGGACTTGCTTCTCTCTTAAAATGACGCCCATCGAACATTCTGAGAATTCTTTCATTACGCTGAAACGGAATTGACAGTGATGTTAATTTGTATTCACTACTGAGGAACAGAAATCTCAAAACAAGACTAATGTTTGAATTCAATTTTGTTTTCACTAATGTAAAACCGATCAACTCAAAGAGAAATCAAAGCTATATCCATTCAACATTTCAAATCCGAAAGCAATCATGGACAAATATGGATTTGTGGTCTCATATTATTATGCATAAGATTTCTACTGACTGAAAACCATTTTCTTTGGCTACAGTGGATGCTGGTTCTTGAATAAATATTAGAATTGCAGATTTAGAAAACTAATCAAGACAACAAAATCAGATATTTTTTTTTTAAATTTACCGACAGAACGCTGGAAGATCAGAAGCAGACGTTAAGTTCTGATGGTAATGTGCTGAACATTGCTCCCCTGTCTTCTGTAGATAATCAAAATCTTCACAGGGATGGACAACCAAATCTGTTTGAAAAAAACGGAAATTAAAATTTTTAACTATAAAACCTTAAATTCAACTCTTCCTAAATTTATCAAATATTTACTAGTTTTGAACAAATGTGAAAAGTAAGTTACCGGTACTTAATACATATTATCTGATTCAATCTAAAATATCAAATTCTCAATTGACTTACCTTAAATACATTAGAATATTGTTGCAATTTCAATATATTATTTATGCATAATGGAGTTACTTTAATAAGCTATTTTATTATATTATCAAATATTAAGAAAATTAATATTTACCTGGTTGTTGACAGGTATGACCACACCCATTAGAGCAGCATTTTGTAGACCCTGTACAGTTACTATCCATTCGACATTCCTCTAAACAGGTTCCTGCCGTGCTATTTCGTATGAGTGGACATTCGCCATCCTTAGGTTCTATGAAATAGTAATTTGTTTGTATATCAGTTTATTTCAAACGTAGTAGACTTATTAATCCAATAACTTCTAGATGATTTGGTGAACAAGCAAAAGGGTTTAGCATGGCCTTTAAGTCATACCTCCTCTATACATAAAGTAACTCTCAACATCAAGTTGGTATACTGTCCCGTTTTGTACGGCCATGTTAACCGCTTGCATGGCATCACTTCCAGATAACTTCGAGCTATCATATGTAAATGTCATGTCCACATATATGCTTCCTTTTCTGTAAAACAAACCAGTAATCAAATAATACTCACTACACATTATAATAACATTGAGAGTATTAGCAAGTGAACAAAATTATCTTACCTAAAGGAAGTTACAGTCAACTGTAAAAATCCTGGAGCGTCACCAAAAGCTTTTGTAAACTGTAATAGATGGATAAACGTGTTTATCAAATACGATTTCATTCCTCCATAAACACATATTGGAAGCTTTTTCTGATTCTAAAATTTACTTACATTACCAACAATGGTGTTATTCAAATTCTGAAAGTATGTTGATCTCAAATTCAGTAACGAATCGTCCCATGTGAATCCAGACAACTTTATTGTGAAGGCTACTCGTTTTACTAGAAAAAGATATTTGTCAAAGTAAATATGAGTGATTTCGTTTCAGAAAACGTGAAACTTCTTTTTCACATGTTGTGGAATATTAGCGAGAGTACAGTATCCTACCTTGAATTCTGGGTGGGCTGACAGTCGTAAGGACTTGGTACTCTAGAAAGAAAAAGGGAAAAAAACGTTTTCATGACTCTTGAATAAAACAGTTCATTGCCAAGAAATACATCATTCTGTTTTAGTTTCAATCTTTATCCTTTGCCTTGCTGTAACTGGATTTTCTAGCCCATTAAAATCACTGTAGACCAAGTTTGACTATGAAAAAAAACCCACAACAGTGTCTTATTTGTATCTCTGAATTCCAAGTGATACACTGCTTTACATATGTTAAAGGCTAAAAAGACTGATACAGTGATATGCTAATTATCATTACTTTGAAGATATTGATACAAAACACAGAAATGTTGAATATATTCTGACTATTTCCAAAATTTCATTTCAACAGAAATATAAGCATGGTTTGTGGTTAAATGATACCAGACTTAATGGAGAAGAAAAGAAAAAACAGAATAAGTCTAATATAAATCTTATCAAACCACAAACCATGGAAGAGTCTTATTATCACATATGTCCCCTTGTGTTTTTAGCTTCATTATCATTTTTCATCATTCAAATTTCAAAGCTGCATACCACTCTGTGACTATGACATGTCTGCACTATTAATTAAGCCAGTAAAAAGTACCTAGTACAAAACACAAAAAAATCATTTTGGGGAAGATTTTTTAAATTGTTGAATGAATTTAAACAAATTAGATGAGAAATTTTAACAACATCAACATTTCAATCTTTATAATCATGCTATTTCATTACTGTTTTAAATTAAGTACAAACCGGTAGGGGACTAATAAACATGCAAGTGAATTATGTTATGGATATATACATGAATAAGTTGTGAAGCAGTCAAGAAATCATGCTATAAAGTCTTGCTGCTATCCATATGAAACATGTCGCATGCAACTGAAATAAAGTTGATGCCTTGATGTAAAAGTGATCTATGCTGTATGATAGGGGAAAAAACCTAGAAATATTAATTTTACTTTTTGAGCGAATTAATATGTTTCTATAGATGCTTATAAAGCTTTATCATTTTATGGGTGGATAGGAGTGAACCAAAATAACTTTTATGGGTGGTCACCCTAATTTTCAAGTGCCCCCACCCCACCCCCCCATCCCATATATGTTTTACTGGAGCAGTCCTACATATTTACCTTGGACACACGTGGATAAGTTCTGTCCCTCCCCTGGATAAAGCTTTTCGAAATAGGACGTTGCGTTGGCCATAACAGATCGAACTTGTTCTTCTGTGCAGTGATAATTGGATCCCCGCATTGCAGTAATAATGCATCGCATGTACATGCCAACACTGTATAATAGGAGTGAAAAATATAGCAGATTTAATAGAAGTCTGTTATTACATTCAAAATGCATTAAGACTGTGAAAACTACTAAAATGATACATCGATAGTAAGAATTCTTCAATCTGATGACAAAAGTAATGCAGAGAGAAAATCATCCGCGACTGACAGATGTACCGAGTTTAATAATCATTTTCTATAATACAACTGAACTGAATGCCACAGGCACAAACTACTAAGGATATTCTGTTGTTGATTTTTGCATGTGCTAATAATGTCAAAATTAAATCCTTGCTAAAATTTCTGCTGATAAAGTTATTGAGGTACATTTTATGTGGATTTAATTGTTTGCGATTATTCAAAAATACACTCGCAAACAAAGCGAAAATTTAATTATAGCAAAAATAACTCATTATATGGTAAACTTAATTGTGCTACTGATTCAACACTGCATTTTCATTTGAATTGAACTATTATTTAAGTTTGTCAAGCTATAAAAAATACTTAGTGAATTAAGCTATAAGAAATACTTACAAGACTGAACTGCAAGATTGAAGATACAGGACATAAGCTTTACAGTGTATATTAGCATTGTCTATAATGACACTTTCCACTGTACAGGCTGGGCGTAACACTGGACTGACTAAAATGGAAAATTAAAATGAACAAGCATTTCGTAAATATTGCATTTTTTGTATATACAGTAAAATACCTCTATCTCGAAGTCCAAGGGACTTCGAAAAAACTTCGAGATATCCAGGGTTCGAGATATCCCATAATTTGATCTCAACATTTTTTTGGTTTGAAAGGAGGTAATGATTATGAGTCGGCGTTTACGGTATAATTTGGCGGCGGACTTTAAAGTGCACCGAGTGATATCCAAGCTGTTAAACTAAATATTATCGCTACCATGGGTCTACCTTGGAAAAGGCGTGCGTGGATACTGGTCGACAATTATTTTCATTTAGTTTCTACGGCTCGCCGGGCGTGAATGCGTTGACTTGAGTAGGCCAGGTATGGTAAGCAGACCGGAAAATTGACTGCACTTCGAGATAAACCAGTGTGAGATAGGGCATGGGACCTTGAATATACTTCGACATAAGCGGGGTTATATCGAGATACCCGTGATTCGAGAATTCAGGAGTTTTTAAAATCATTTTATATTAGGAAAACGGCCGGAGACGGCCGTCGACCTTCGACATAAGCGGGGTATTCCTCGGAATAAACCACTGTTCGAAGATTACAGGTATTTTACTGTATATCGAGATCTCCCATGGGTTTGTGGTTTTGATATTGATGATTGATCCAACGACAGTTGTGTGTTTTCTATGGCCTTGGCGAGGGGATAGAAGAACAACACCAACGAGTTGGATACATCATCATATCAAACCACAAACCATGGGAGACTCTTTTTATCACATGATATTTATCCAGACTTACAGCCTAAATGAATTAAAGATTTCAAAATTCTCTTTTGTTTACCCGAGCCCAAATTACATATGCGACGTTAACATTACGACGCTACAAACAGTTCGTTGGGAATTTTTTAAAAATAAGAATATTGACAGTCGCAATATTTAAATCTGAAGAGATTATTCTTAATTAAATGAGAGAAAACATACATATTAGGATATACAGGTGACTCTCGATAACTCGAAGTTCAGGGGACCAAGACAAAACTTCGAGAGATCGAAGGTCGACTTAATTCGGAAATTGAATGCCCGACCATTACGGTTCAGAATTTACCATAACCGGAAATGTTTACCAACGACATCGATGCGGTTTTTTTCTTAATTCTCAGGTAATTGGCCAAGGACTTTATCGTGCATAAATAAAATAATATATATTTGAAAGTTTATATATATTTATTTGACGTTCTCTTTTAGTGCTGAGATAAACGTGTATTTACAAAACATGTTTCCCAAAACATTTCACCATCACAACATACAAAAAAGGTGAGGCAGAGTTGGCTTACAGAAGAATAAACGATTCAAACGTCTCTAGATCGAGCGCAAATGTCTCAATTTAGTTTACTATTTTTTAAAGTAAAGAAGTTGCTGTGCAATAGATTATTGTCTCAAAATCATTGTCTCAAAAGTTTGGTCTTGGCAAAACAAACATACATCATACATTTTATATGCACACACGTAGTCGATTAATAATTAGCAGATCCTAATCAACACCATGCTCGTGTGAGGAGTGAAAATTGCCCAATTAAACTATTAAATCATCACCTATCAAAGCAACACGGGCTGCACGTCCCTTTTGTAAACCTGTAATTACCATCGCCACGCTCCACTCGGGTGTCCAGGTAAGTCCAAGCGGACATAATTAGACACTTTGTATACTCCGCGACGACTTCTCGAGATCGAGAGTGAAAAACGATGAAATATGTTTTACGGGACCCAAATTCACTTCGAGAGATCGAGAACTTTGAGAGATCGAACGTTCGAGAGATCGAGAGTAAATTTTCTTAGTTATATAGAGAAAAAAATTGGGCTTCACTTCGAGAGATTGAGAACTTCGAGAGATCGAAGTTCGAGTTGTAGAGAGTCACCTGTATTACATAGAAATTGTATGAAAATATTAGTCATCCAGTGATAACGTATTAGATGACGCGATGGTTTTTTCTCTCTCTCCTTTGTTGTTGCGAGTGTCATGGAGTATCTACATTGCCGCGCCGTTGACAGAATTTTTATGTTTCCTGTAACATGGAGGGTCATGGAGCTATTATTGTGAATTGTGTTTGGGTTTCTTACATCTGAAGTTTTGTCTCAGAGCAGAGATGCTAGATGTCAAGTTTAGGCCTACCTCGGCAGCGTGAGTTCGGTGCATGGATGATGGAGTTGGTAGTAAGTTGATAATAATCCATAAAATAAAAGGAATAAATACGTGACAAAAGGATCATTTTATTTGGTCATGAATGTGGTTCTATCGGCCATTTTCTAACAATCGGAGAGATTTTACAGAGTATGTAATCCAGTTCAGATGGAGTGGGGGTGGGGGTGGGGGGTACATTAATACAGTAGATAGCAGTGCAGTATTTGAAAAATGACAGGCCTGACTCACTGGGCCTTTTCGATCTTAACCCAATTTACCTTAACATCAGTATAAATTTAATTGTTGTCAAATTTTGAAGAACTTTGTCAACATCAGTGTCACTTCATCAATACTTTCATAATATCATTTATTTGGGGAAATTCAGTTCCACATTTCATCACGCGGCAATAGAATACATACTATGTGATATGAAAAAAATATCACACAAGTGATATCTACTGGATAAAGGGGTAAATATGTGATAAATAAATGTATACATTATAAAGGAAAAGAAAATCTAATATACTGTAGAATCCTTTCAATTTGTGGGGGCCAATGTTCATGGGTAACCAAAATTTTACTGGTTTGTGGGGGGTGTAATTTCGCGGGCAACTAGTATATTTTAAACTTAAAATGTACGTACTAAGATAGACTCAAATGTTCATGGGGAAGTAAATTCATGGATAAGGCTGACCCATGAAATCCATGAACATTGATCCCCCACGAACAATGATGATTCCACGTACAGTACTTATGTGTGTGGTATGTGTGTGTTGTACGTCTAAGGTTCCCCTTGAGAATCTTATGTTACACCTCGGTTTTTGCTGTCTCATCCGAAAGACCACCCCATTTAGTTGCCTCTTGTGACAATCATTTGTGTGTGTGTGTGTGTGTGTGTGTGTGTGTGCGTGCGTGCTTCTGTGTGTATATATGCGATAATAAACCCCTACTGGGGCCCCTCTTGTGCCTTGGCCACGTCAAACTTTTGTAAAAGTTACAGTGCTCCTTTGTCAAATGCCCAGCATTCAGAAATGAGAACTGCAGGCCTTTTGAATGAGACTTTGAAAACTGAGGTCCTGTGTTCGCAGGATAAACTTAAGAATGTCGGAGTCCTCTTCTCCGGTCCTGAGCACTAAACATAGCTGTGGTACTTGCTGATGACTTCTTCAATTCAAAAGACTAATTTAATTTTCGAACGCGATTTAATTTTCGAAAGCGACACATACCTTTACAATCTGGAGGAACTGTCTGTTGGTAGATAGTCACCCTGGGTCTCAAAACACTTTCATAGTCTTGCAATGTACACTCAGGTAATTTGCTTTTCACACAATGTACAACAGACTCAAATATGCTGAATTGTAGAAGGAAACATTGTTAATTCATGTGAATTGAAAATGTGAATTGTATGCATATCATATGTAGTGTTGATGTATGCCAATATGGTGAAAGTCAATAAAGAATTTGAATTTCAATCTGTCTACTATAGAATCCATTCATACATGTCAATCAGAAGTCCGGCTCAGTATTGAGAGCAATTAATTTTGTCTTGAATTTGAAGGTAAATTCAAGAACATATTTCATTACCTTTAGTTTTAAGTTATTACAACTCACTCCAATAGGTAAAATTACACTAATAAAATCCCTTATGATATCCCAAATGAACCATCTATTTATTTCATTACCAACACCATCAAATAAATTCATAAAAGACCTAAATAGTATACTATACAGATTCTTATGGAATTCTAACATTGACAAAATTAATATATATGCCCGGCCTTTAAAAATCTTCTTGGATTAAAAGATTATTGAATGATGAAAATG
>CAJDSM010074918.1:1084-11836 GCA_903981925.1 Ostrea lurida
GACACTTCTGGGGTGTAGTTAATGATTCATGTGCGGGCAATGCAGGTATTGTTTCATGAAAGGTCGTATAAAATATGGTGACCGATATGTACTGATTCCAGTGTGTGCTGAAATCACATGATGCAGATTCATAAACTTGGGGTGAAGGCTAAGAGGTAAATTCGTAATCACTCTGGCTGGCATGAGTATATATTTAGTACAGTAATTAAAATACTTCGTACAGTTGTGAGGTAAAGACTCTGCAAGATCCTTACATGTTTTGTGTTCTGTCAGCTGTACTGTCTTTACATGATCGAGCAGCCAGTGTTTGTGTGATTGTGAAAAATAGATTTTACTTTTCATTAGATTTAGAGCTGAAACGAATGTTGAATATCCGCGAATGATAGTAAATAGCGAATTTGACTGGAATATTTAGTATCGAATAATTCAGTCACAGTCTAATACCACGTATGAAATACTGTGAAACAGAACTCAGTAACATGTGACTAGACGTTTACAATATATACTTTTTAAAAAAATCTCCTCTGTAAGCCAAAACTATTAACAAGGTATAACTCGCCAAATCCTTTGTTTTCTTTTACCAGGAACATCACTTGCAATTTTATTATTAGAATTAAACCCTAACCGTCTAGCAGCAACTCATGTTTCTATATTTTTTTTTAATTTATTTTTTTTTTTTTCTAATGATCAGTCCGAAATTGGCCAATTCCTGAGTTGATTCTATAGTATACAACATGGCTAACCACCTCCGGAGCGAATAACGAAAGTCCTTTCTTCTTATTAATGCTTACTGCTCAGTGCTCATTTATTTTTTCATTTTCTTTTAATTTAACGGTTTTGCCTTAAAATAATTCTATATTTATCTTAAACAAATGACATGTAATTTAACTGTCAAATAACTATATCAATATTTAGGTGCTGAAACATATACCGAAACTAGTCCTGGTGATTTATAAGTGACAGACCTGTAAATATTCTTATGACCAGATATACATGTACTACATTTATATGATGTTGACGATAATTCGAATACGAAAGAATAGTAGTCCCGAATATTCGAATATCGATTTTTGGTATTCGTTTCAGCTCTAATTAGATTTTACGCATAAGCTTGACAGTTTCTGAACTCGAAATTACCAATGAAGAGACAATATTTATGATTATAGACATAAAACAATTATAAATTGCAAAACACAATTACATGATACAATCTGATGAAATAAACATTCGAAGGATAACTGCTGGATTAATTAGGATACACAACATGTTAGAAATGATTAAGAATAATGTTAGTGATACTGTGTGTGTATGTTATACTATGTGTATGTGGTAGGAAATTGCATGCTAGGGTAATTCAGAATGTTACAAAGAAATGTTCGAGAAAATAATTTTTAGCTCAACCTGAACCGAAGGTCTTGTCCATAACTTTTCCATTTCCGACTTCTTCTCAACGAACCACTGGGCCCAAAATTCAACCAAAACTTGGTATAAACAATTCATTCCTTGGGGTGAAGGGGATCTCAATTTGTTTTCAAATTAAGGACTGGGTCCCAATTCGACGGGGAGAATCAATCACGGAAATGCAAAAAATGGGTGGTGTCCATTTAAAAATCTTCTTCTCAAGAACCACTGGGCCAGAAAAGCTGAAAAATTTATATGAAAGCTTCGCTGATATAGTGGAGATTCAAGTTTGTTCAAAATCAAGAACCCCCGGGGTACGATGAGGCCACAATAGGGGCTCAAAGTTTTACATATGATATATAGGGAAAATGCTTTAAAAATCTTCTCACCACTGGGCGAGAAAAGCTTCCTGATATGTGAAGTTTATTTAAAAAGTTTGTTCAAATCAATGAACCGCTCAGGGGTAATGTGGGGGCACAATAAGAGAATCAATATTTTACATGCAAATAGATAGTGAATTCTTTTAAAAAATCTTCTTCATATGACACCAGAACGAAGTAGATATTTACCAGACGCCTTCCTGATATGGAGTAGATTAAAGTTTTGTTTAGGATTAATTGCCCCCCCCCCCTTGAGGTTTGCGGTGTGGCCACAATCGGATTAAAGTTGCTACTTTCTGCTCAGTTTAGGCGATGAGGCCTCATGGGCCTCTTGTTTAATAATATGTTTAAGAATATGAATAGTCAAAATGATATTCAAGATCCATATAATTGTGTTTTTAATAGCCGGAAGTTGCAATGAAGTTGACCTCAGCTATCTAATGTTTGTGATGGCGGGCGGAAGGGCAATCACTCCAAAAAATTTACATCTGTCAATTAAAACTTTTTGCCCATGCCATGATTTCCAGACCATGCAAATGGTAGTGATGTGGCCCGTGGGGCCTCTTGTTGCTTTTAAATCTTTGAAGAACAGCTGTTGTATCCAGATGCACCCTTATTGTAGTTTAATCTCCTGACTGTGCTACTAATGTGACATTATTTTGTGTTTCAAGGCACAGCCTCGTAAAGTGTTTTTTACCGGGATGTGACCGAGCAAGTCAGCCGATATTTTCTTTTGAATGAGGAGACCATTGACAATAAAAGCAAGTCCAAATACTTTCAAAGGGTATGACATATTCTCTCAAATTTATATGACAAATTCTCTACATTTAATTTGTTTAATTTAATATACAAATTCTGCTAAAGACGGTTTGCACTGGAGTTTTGTAAGTATGGTCATTAACTTTTTGGATGTCACATTTGTTATTATACCCTCTGCAAACAAAGTTTGGGGTATTTAAGTTTCATCCTTCTGTCCAAGAATATATCGTACCCACAACCTCCTGAAATGACTCGCAGGGTTTTAATGAAACTTAGTGGTGTTGGGTTACAATAATGAAGATGTGCAAATATTGTCCCAGTTTTTTTAATCTTGGACTATTTTATGTAGAATTCGTAAATTGCAAAAAATGGAATGTGGTGTTAGAAAGTTTGATTTAGTACAATTCTGTTTATTTATTTATATGCATGTTAACAATGGATACAAGAAGGAAAATGTACAGTCACTGAGGCACATGGCAATACTGAAATACATCATAAATAATGTTACCACTGATAGAGTGTCCGGTACGCAATGTTGGAAGAAATGGAGACCCTATAGAGGTAGATCAACGTCAAAACATGGTTTATAATGAAGTACATAAATTGGTTAATAGCATGGTTTGTGTAGAAGATAAGGGTATAGTAGGATTATGATAAGTACATGAACAGATGTAGGGATGTTGAAGTAACTGTAGGGTAACAGTTAGCAACTGATTATGTAGAACGGTTAGCTTACAGTTAAAATATGTTGGTAAGAATGGCAAGGAAACTGAAGAGTTAACACTGTTAAAGGCATAAGGTCTATTGTTTATTCAAGAATGACTTTACAATATTTTGCAAGAAAATGTCTAAAAAACCGAATCTGTACCAACAGCTGCAGCTTTGAAATCAAAATCTTTCTGATGTTTTAGCCTGTATAAAACCATTTGTCTGGAGGACAAGAAAAAGCTTTCCCGCCTGAAATTTCCTAATGACGTGGGTCAACGTCATTCGAAACAGCTGCATGTTAATACGTACATGCGCGCATTGCAAGTGATGTAAAATAGCATCAGTGCATTGATGCGTCTCGAAAATTGCTTGTAATTGGCAATGTTCCGCAAACAAAAATAATTAATAAGTGAGAATTGCCATGCGATACACAAGTTTGTAATTATTATTGCATCCAGTGTATTGTACACATCTGCAAGACTTTTTTGTAACTCTCTGCTCATAATATTCGATTGTCTCCTTTTTAGCACAATGCAAATTTCATCAAAATCTTAGACCCTTAGCTGCTATGATGGGATTTAGAGTACGTAAAATATTCATTGTTTATAATGGTATATATTCATTTCCTTGTTGGATCTCAAATCACAGTCCCATGTGACTATAAATTAGAACATATTTAGAAGAGAATTTTTTTTTCATGATCCCTTCCTTTTTTAATTATTTGGCAACACATCAATTTTTTCCATAAATCCTCAAGTTCTTAATATTACAAGATAATTGTGCCTTTTGCAACAATAAATTTTGTCATCAATTTTGTGTGAAAATTTTTGTAAAAGAATAGGAGCACACGCAAATTAGATTAACTTGCGCTATTTTTTGTATGGGAAAATATGACGACCTCAAGTATTTTGGCGCGTGGACAGACGAGCTTTGCAACAAAAAAAAACGAGGTCGTCATATTTTTCCATACAAAGTCTATAACCTTTTTTTAGCCTCACGCTGAACCGATCGCCTTTTGTCCGTCTGTCTGTTAAACTGTTTTTCACATTTTTGACTTCTTCTCAGAACCGCTGAGCCAAATTCAACCAAACTAGGTACCAATCATCCTTGGGTGAAGGGATTCAGTTTATTCAAATGAAGGACCAGGCCCCCATCAAAGAGGAGATAAATCACAAAATGCAAAAACTAGTGGTGGTATTTAAAAATACGATGGGGCCCCAATAGGGGATTAAAGTTGCTACTCTTGCTCTTCTTAGTGGAGCAGTTGCTCAGGTGAGCGATGTGGCCATGGGCCTCTTGTATTATGTACTTTCAATTTCATTTTATTATATACTTTAAAATAGAAACTAACAATATTTTCTTTAATTCATTGGTTTAAACTGCAGAAAATAAAAAATAAAAAGCTGAAAAACGCGCCCTCTAATTGTGGCATTTTTATTAAAACAGTAACGTCAAGAAACGTGGCTTTTGTGACAATCACAATCATCCTCCACTTTGTACAATTATGATGTCAGCTTGGCGGGCTGAAAAGTTTCCGGGCCCTATATCGTGTGGGGTATTGGCCCACAAACTTCTACGGATAAAGCGGAGATGAAATTGAAAGTATATATATAATGAATTTGAAACTATACAGTAAAATATCTGTCATCGAGAATAATGGTCTTAATCTTGAATACCCCGCTATGTCGAAGGTCAACTGCCGTCCTGGCCGTATTCCTTATTAAATGATTGAAAAAAACTCCGATTCTCCAAACACGGTAATATCAATAATTAGCCCGCTATGGTCAAAGTATTTTCAAGGTCACATGCTTAATCTTACCTGGTTTATCTCGAAGTGCAGTCAATTTTCTGTCTGCTTACCATTACTATCTTCGTAAAATCGCACATTTCAACGCCCACAGCTGGTAGAAACTAATGATAATTGATGACCAGTAGGTCTTACGCTATGCCTTTTCCAGGTAGACCCCAGGTCAGATGATTGGGTTTAACAGCTTGGGTAAATAGTGCACATTTTCCTCAAATCGCACGGTTTTTTGAGTCCCACTGCAAAGTTACGACCTAGTTACGCTGGCCACCACTAATTTTGATTCAGTATGAAACACTTGTGATTTGGATGAGCTGTTTATAGATGTTTAAAAAACGAATAATTTGTCTTTGAATTCGCACAATAATTATTTTTATGCCCCCATGATCGAAGATTGGGGCATATTGTTTTGTCCTGTCTGTCCTCTGCCATTTTGTCTGAAATTCTTAACCTTGCCCGGCATAACTATTGAATGGTAAGTACTAGGTGATATTTCACATGTATGTTCCTTATGACAACCTTTCGTGGGTCAACATTTTGACCTCCTGACTTGGTTCTGAAGTTAATCTACTTTTCAAAACATTTTAATCTTAGCTATAATTTTAAATGGTAAGTACTTAAGGCTTTTGATATTTCAGCTGGATGTTTCTTAACGAACAAGACATTTCTGATGGTACCAAAACATTTAACCTCTGACCTATATTGGCTTTGACCTATTTTTTCAAAAACTTTAAACATTGCCATAAATTTTTGAATGAAAGAGGTAGGGCTTTCGTATTTCACATGTGTATTCCTTAATGATAAGCCTTTTTATCTGGTACCAAATGTTTGATCTTGACCTTGAATTTTCACCTAACATTTAAAAACTTTAACATTTGGCCATACTTTTGAAAATGGTAAGGGCCCTAGACCTTTCATTTTTCACTGCATAATCCTTAGCAGCCCCTTCCACAGGCATGTGGAAGACGGGGGCATTTGTGTTTCACAAACAATATCTTGTAATCACTTCATTGAACTACAAGAGACGACAAGGGAGTTGTTTAAATGTAAAACCCATACAATGCATCAGATATCCTCCGTACCCACGGTACTTGCGTTTTTTCGAAGTCAAAGGGCTTCGAAGATCTCTACGGTACTTTTACTGTATGTGGTATCAAATATCCAATATAGCAAACAAATATTATACAATGAAAAGTTGACAATAGGAAGCTCAATATTCTGTAAGTTATAAATATTGTCCAATTGCATTGTGCATATATGCTCTGATCATGAAAATGGAAAAGAAGTATGTAAGTTTTCATTTGTATTCCTCTGTAGATAACAAAGGCAAAACTCGTCCTTTCCATGAACACAACGATACAGGATAAACATCAGGCACAACCTGAACTTGTACTCCATTCTCTGAAACACAAGAAGAAGGCTGGCGAGGAATTCATGTTGGTAATTTAGGAATTTTTTCTGGCCAGGGGTCATCCACAATGCGTATGTGACATTTTCACCATACCATTCACTTTATGCATGCTACTGTAAACGTATTATATTTAACCTGTGGGATTTTTTAGCAATTATTGGCTGAAGATTACTTCTGCAAAGTCAAATAGACGCTAACAGGGGCATGCATTATGATGGACAATGGGGGAATGAACAATCTGCTCAATTAAGTCCGTGTCAAAATGTTTTGAAATCAAAATTTCCATCTAATTTAAAATATCATACATGTTTAATATAATACGTTTACAATATCTTATTGTTACAGCAACAACAAAAAAAGCTAACTACCAGTCTGATTGAATTAGCATTTTCAGTAAGTTCTGAGTTATTTCGGTGGTTTTGAGTTATTTCGGGTAAGTTCCTAGTCTGACATGGAAACAAAACTGTAACATCAGGTCCTTGTGACAAATGGTTGTCTGTGGTCTGAAATTATTAGTTATTGTAGCAAAGGACCTTTGGATCAATTTGGGATCAAACAATTGATATCAACCAATCAAACTCTGGTCCTAACAGATACATCTGATGATATTACTAATCAAATTCTGTCTTATCAGCTACATCTGCATGATATTAACCAATCAAATTATATCTTACAGCTCATCTGATGATCGCAGACTCAGACTCCTCAAACAGAAGCAGAACTCCCAGAAGAGCCAGGTACTATTTACAGGCCATCCAGCCCCACGTCCAAATTAAATGATATTTGAAAATTCTCAACATTCTTCCTAGGGTGTATGTTTCCATAAACTCATTATCAAAATAATTCCATCTTATTTCCCATATGTTTCACATTTTAAATAAAATAAATGTGCCACCATGAATTTTGTTGAAAAATTTAACTTGACTCCCTGAAACATTTAATCAATTTTAAGATGATTTAATGCAGCGGATGCTATAATTTTAAATTAGCGATGTGTATTGTAATTTTTTAGTGTAAAGCAACTCATAAATACATCAGTTTACCATTCAGCATTTGGTTCGTGTCATTATACCCCGGCACAAACAAGTTTAGGGGGTATACTCGGCAATCAACTCTGTCTGGTCCTTCCCGTCGGTCTGTGCAGATTCTTGTCTGGGCCATACTTCTTTTGTAATTTTGAAGTAGGCATACCATATTTAGCACATGAGACGATGTCGCATATATTCATACTTCTGTATGCCTTTGACCTCAAGGTCAAATTTCAGTTTTTTAACATGAATTCGTGTCCGGGCCTATAACTTCTTTGTTTTTTGCCATAGGCATGCTGTATTTTTGCCGCATCACCATGAGACGATGTGTCATGTACTTCTGTTTGTCCTGTCTGTTGTCTGTCCATCTGCATGTGTTAATTCGTGTTTAGACATAACTTCTTTGTTCTTTGAGTATGCATACCATATCTAGCATATGAGAGGAATTGTTTGCAATACATTCAATGACCTATATATGACCTTTTGACCAATATGACCTTCTTAGACTTTGACCGTAAGGTCAAAGGAATAAGTTTTCTAATGTGGATTTTTTTTTTTTTTTTTTTTTTTTTTTTAGTTTGATAGTATTTATTAAGTTCACACGATTCAAACTTACAAATGCAATAAAAACAGTAATGCATACAATATCAACATTGGAATGTTTGGAAAACAATTGTTTTCTTAATCTCTCTCTCTCTCTTCTCTCTCTCTGCTACTTAAAAACCAACATAATTTTCAGCCCTCATTTGGTTTTTTTGTCCTCTAACTACTGTATATATCTGATATATGTGATCAAAATAAAAAAAAAAAATTCGTGAAGTTTGGAATGTACATTTAACCTTAATGCATGATATGTAAATGAGAAAGGTGAAAGACAGAAGAAGAAGGGATGGTGTAAGAGAGAGAGAGAGAGCAAAGCTTTTTTTTTTTTAATTTTGAACATATTCAATCATGACAAGGTTGTGTTAATCATATGCAATTTAGGAACAGAGTAAGTATAATTGCCAAAGCTCAGGGTCTGTCCAAGAGCGAAAAAGCCAGGTGTTCCACTGATTTATAAATTCATTATATTTTGCCTTGTTGAGTTGCAGTATACTTAATGTAGTTCATATGTGTTTTAGATCAGTCTGCCAGTTCCTGAGTTTGATAAACTATCTTGTGACATTTTTTCCCTGTTATATAACTGATTTTATGATTAACAGCAATTTTAAAGTTTATTTCTTAGAAACATTACTTTAAATACCAAAATGAGAAAGATTTTATTATCTATGTAATGTGACTGTGGATTTATATTTGGCATGTGAGTATTACGATAAGGATGTTCACTTACATATTCATGACCTCTGTATAATCTTGACCTTGATCTCAAGGTCAAACTAATAGGTTTTTTAACCCATGATTTGTATCTGAGCCTATACTCTTTGTTCAAGCTTCAGTGGACTGAAAGTGTGGGTGTGCGTGTGTGGGGGGGGGGGGGGGGCGGTATCCCTTTGTGGAGTTTTCCTTTTCACAGTATTTCTAGTTTATATTCTGGATAAATTGCATTGTTTTTAAATACAAAGCCTATATGCTCTCTCTCTCTCTCTCTCTCTCTCTCTGGACATGACACCCTTTTACTTTGTTGTGAAGACATCCTCCAAGATGTCATATTACATTGACAAGAAGTTTTATTCTTAGCAAAATCTCGGCTCCGGTGTAGAGGAACCGTTTATATTGATTACATGTAGCTTGCAATATGGTCCAGTTTACACGATGTTCAAATCGGACAGGATTTCCGGGCATGTTGTAAAAGACACCAGATGTACTGTGACATAATTTTGTCTGCAGTGTGAAAGGATTACTAGTTGATAACTGCATAATTTGGTCGCACATGTAATTTCTGGCATATTTGTTATGATTTGGTTGTCGAAACTAACTGACATTCTAAAAGACATTCTTAACCTGATCTAGGTGTGAAAAATCATCTACGAGACACATAGATATAACTTTGACACTTTACATTGAATTCAATTTTATTATGAAAAACAAATTGTACCTGATCTTTGCAGATTTAATAAAAATGTTATCAGGTACTTACAGACTCAGTTTTAAGCCACCTCCTTCACAATTTACCGGGACGGTAATCAAAGACATACTGCATGTCAATCAAATAAGCTCTGGCTCTGATTGACAGATTTAGACAAGTGCGTCAACTGGGTATCTGAATTCGGAATGTTTTGATGGCAATTAACTACTTGCGTATCAACCCCTTTCATCTACTGTGAAGTCAGTTTTGCAGTGGGTTTTTTATTTTAAGTCTAATATTTACCTGAATTTAGATGTATACTAAAAAATGTCAAAATCGTGGTACAACTCTTCGAAGAGAAATTAGTGGAAATTCAAGCTTCATTTGCTTACAATGATTTGGACATACAGGATGCTGAAAGAAAAGAAGTTCATGTAGTAAACACATCAGTTCCGCATATTTATCATCATCGATAGAATGCCCAAATTGTCTTGTCAGTCATACATTCTTGCAGAGAACAAGTCTTGGTAGCCTGATAAACCAAAATCAGTAACCTAGCTGCAAAATCGGTAACCTATAGCTAGCTTCAAGAGAACCACTTTCAGAAAAATCTTTATAAAAAATTGGAACAATGCTTTGCCATCAAAGTTCCTGGATTGATGAACGCTAGGTACCTTGACAGGAAATCCAGAGCCATACAAAATGACATAAGACAAATGTCTTTCGTCTGGCAGATCTACGATATAAAACAAGCAATAATGCCTAACTATGTGATTCATCAGATCAGAGAATGGTTGCCAGGATTCTGATTGGACAATCTGTACATAGGACATGTGTCAATGGATCATTATAAAAACTGGTATGAATGTACCTTAGGCAGAGTGGTAAAAGGCCGTAAGTGCTCTAAATTTGGGTAAGTTCGTAAGTTTTTAGGATTTTTTCGTACCATAGGCTAACGTCCTCAAACTAAATCATTCATAAAATCAATGAAATAGTTGTATATTTGAGATTAAATTCATGATATGAAGATTTGATTTTATTTAATCTTATTCCCAAATGATGGACAGGTAGATATCTAACACATTTCCTGTGTATTTCTTTTTGTGTATAGCAATTAACACCTGGGTAGGCCCTGGCCACTCCAGGTAAATAACATTTGTTTGGATTACGACCCACCTACATTTTCAGTAAGCATATGGTCATGAAATGGGTCTTTGAATTTTGTGTGTCAAATCTACAAACACGTGAACAGACAT